>KZ061795.1:265233-301497 GCA_002091835.1 Anopheles maculatus
CATAGGATAGCACTTTTCTTCCTCTTTGGCATTACAACCTCGTAAGGTCTTGGCCTGATATTTGTTTTTACCCGCAGGTAGCTAGCACATATGATATAGCACAGTCAGAGTAAAACTATGCGACGCAATGAGCTTATTTGGAATCCCTGCAAAGTTTACCAGGCTAATCTGGTGCTAGAGAGGGCCATCCGAGATTCGGAGGTAAAACTTCAGAAACCATCCTCTATAACTCAATCCAGATCTTTGCATACGCTGATGACATAGATATCATTGGTTTAAGGCTATTAAATGAAGCTTACCAAAGGATCGAGCAGGCGGCGCTGAACCTCGGGTTGGAGATCAGCCAGGCAAAAACCAAAATTATGGTGATACCACCAGCCCAGCGGCCCTGCTAACAAATACTGATTTACGCTTGGGTAATGTACAGATTGGGGCCACACCTTTCAAGTCGTCTATAACTTCACCTATCTGGGGTTCAGCACTGACAAAAACGTTGAAAGACGTTGAATTACGCGCAAGGGTGCAAGCCGTTAACCGGTTATACTACAGCCTGACGAAAATTCTCCACTAAAACTACCTGTCGCGACGGACGAAGCTGGAGCTGTATGGAAACCTTAAAGTTCCAGAGGGAAGGATTTCCATCCTTCTAATATCCATTTGAGTACAACTAGCGGCTGTTTACTTGATTGTTTGTTCGCAGTGACAGATTCAGACTTGAGGAAACTTTTTGTGGGAATGAATTCGAGATCCCTTGGTAGAACACGCTCTATCATCAACAACGTCTCTTGCTGGACGATGACCCTTTGACGACGACATGACCGCATGATCGAAAATCTATGGAAATGCTTTTTCCTTACAACGATTGAAAAATAAAACATGCTAACGAGGTGTGAGACAATGAAGCCACATGACCCTGAGAACGCGGTGTACCTTCTGCCGACTAATACGACAATGCTCTTCTGCGAGGATTTGTTTGTTAGATTTACGTGGAATTAAATTATAACTACCATATAAAACGTACACTTTGAGTCACTATTACATGGAGAAGTGGTTCATTTGTTGAAAATCATTTCTCTTTATTCAACAGTCCAACCATGTGATGACACGACAGTGGCAACAAATATAAATAGAATAATTTTAACACTAGCAAACAGACAAAAGTAGAAAAGTGCGCGTTCATTCGTCTATGATTGCATTCGGGTTCCGCTCGACTATTTACCATTAAACGCTACCTATGATGGTTTTGCTCTTTCTAGTGCATTGATTTTTTTTACACTGGACAGACTACGACTGTATTTGCTGTCTCCACTATGAACGGTTTTAATTAAGGTATGATGATGTTCGCGCAAATTGCGTCAAAAATAAAAACAAACAAACAAAAATAAAATTAGCACAGACAGCATGTATGAAAACACATTATAAATTAGAACATAAATCCTGAATTCGCTTCTTAGTTTCGACTTAAAAATGCAGTCTTAGATACTCATTGTGGGGTTGTGTCATCCACCATTTCCGACTTGATAACGACTGTTGAATTTGATCCGCTAGGTGGTATAGAAACACTCGCATCAATTAGATCTACTATTGTGGAGGGTGGCGCAGGTATTAACACCACATCGTTATCTGCCGGTTGAGTAGTTATAGTCGAATTTGTCAAATGTTCTTTTGTGCTCCTATTGGAGACAATTGCTTTTTTCGTTTTGCGAACCTGAACTTTTTTCTTCCGCCCGTTAATAAGTTCTCCGGGGTTTTTACCGGCTGCAATTTCGTCCTTCTTTGATGGGCGGTACTTTTCTCCAATATAACCGGAACATTTTTGTGCACCGCACAAGCATGCACTTTTGCTATTTCCCAAGCTCTCCAAATTGTAATTGAAGGTTAGTTCTTCACCCTGAAAAAACGTAAAAAAAACATACGCATTGTGTCATTTGATGTTGGAACATATGAGCCGCTGAATGACTTACCGCTTTTATATTAGTAATAGCGAACAAACCTATGACGCGCGTTTCGCCAATCGTCCATTTTTGTGTTTCACAATTTGGCTCGCATGAGTGATTTATGAAACGTGACATATTTCCTTTCGATCCGGCATCAATGGTAAGATCAGGTTCGACCGTAAGGAAGTAGTAATTCTCCTCCTTAGTAGCCTGCATTGTTTTAACTCGTCGTTCAAACTCCTCCGAATTTATCACTTCGCCAACATATTCAATAACAAATTGCCCACTTTGTAGGTCATCCAATGCTACCAAACCAAAACCTTTGTTTGCAAAACTGCGCACCTCAAGTGCGGGGTACATTCGCTTGGTAAATCGTTGATTTGAGCAGCGTTCCTTCGCCGGACACGTTTTTGCACTACACTCCATAAAGATTGCACGGTTCAGGCATGCTGACGTTGGACCGCAAGGATCATCATCGTCCGGTTGGCAACGGCACACCGAATCTTCGATACCGTCCAGCTGGCGGCGATTAACAGACGGCTGTTTTAAGGGAGCAACATATCGATTGGATTTTATCTTTGTATAAATCGGAGCGGCCTTGGAACTGCTTAAGCTACCATAGGGGCGAGGCAGGTTAGTGGATTCTAATATTTGGAAGATTTTACTGGCCTCTATCATAGCACGACGATATTTCTTATCCATCGTCGATCCTGTTTTTCCATCGCCCAAATTTTCCGAATCTTCGTGCTGGTACAGGTACATTCGCTTTCGATTCAACCAAGCCATATCGTAGGAGTCGAAAAATTTTACACATATATCCGATGGTTTATGAGGCTGTTGCAGTACATTTTGCGGTATTTCGGAAGGTGGCAACGTTAGTGCGGGCCACCAACGAAAAGCGCCTAACTTAGCGATGACTATTTCGTTGTAAAGGGGCATTCTTCCAGATTCGCACTGCTCACAGAAATACTTCTCGCCTGGCGGATTGAACGGAAGACAATCCGTGTGGCATGCAAACGGGCATGTTTCACAGCAAATTAATTCGCCTCCTTTACCGCAGATAAAACACCAATTTACGTTGAGTGCTATCTGCTCGACACTGTGCTTAGGGCAGACCAACTGTTTGGTGGTAAGCATTTCCGATCCAGCCGGTATACATCGAGCATCCGGGTGATACGATGCTGGACACTTGATACAGCTCGTCAGTGCCATTTTCGCTAATGACGCCGTATTGCGTGGATCATTCGATACGCATGTGTGACAGACATGATACGGGCAGACAATTGCGTTTGTACTAATTATGCGATACTGTGGAAACAATCGTAAGCAGGAAAGATGATACTGGCGCGTACATTTGCTGTCGGTGCAACGAAGTTTTTCTTCCGCGATCGTTTCTTCGTTTCCATCGTTGCATATGAAACATTGTTTCTCTTCCATCACGGTCGTAGAGCATATGGCACACGTGAAACGTTTCACATCAATTTGCTCCTGTAGCTTTGCCATCTGCGTAGCATCGTCGGTCGAGCATAATAAATGGACGTGCTGGAAACACTTGATACATCTAACAACGTTGTTGGGGCGATCGCATACATAGCAAACAAATCCTTTCGGAATGCCTTTAGTGAGGATGTTTTTATCCACCTGAAAAATGAACTTATCCTCCAAAGATTGCGGTTCCTTCTTAATGCTTTGTGATAAATGTCTTTTTTGGGGATTTTTAGCAACCTTCTCATTGATTTCGGTAGCTAACGGTTTGAGCCCCAACTTTTCAAAAGCGCCACGTAGCGCTTGCACCCGTTGCCGGCCGGCAGTGCGTTCTGTGCCGCGATTGGAGGAGCCGTTTTTTAGGCAGCATATTCGTCGAACGTGAAATTGCAGGCTCTCATCTATCTCGTGATTCGTTCGACCATGGAACATGTAATTACGGATAAATGTCAAAATATCATCATACTCGACGTTTAATTCGGCCGGTGGAGATGTCGTTTCCATGAGCCTGTTTGGTTTCCCAGTAGCCATTTCCTCACTGTCGAATGATTGCAGGAAACGATCGATCCTACTACTGTCGTATTGATTGGTTGTTTTCGAAGGCGTGGAACATTTCACTCTTTTCATTGGGTGTCCTCCTGGTGAGGTGAGACCCGGCAGTAACTCGTAAGCTGGACTTTCAGGAGAAGTTGAACGTTCCCTCTTGTACGATGCGATTTGATTATCTGACGCAGTCTGATTGTTGAATTGTACTGTTTCTGTTACTTGCTGCAAAGCTTGCTGAGTGATTTTACCAGTGTGTATCGCGGTACGATGTCGCGCTATTTTCAATGCAAACATTTCCGATTTTACTTCATCGTCATATTTTGCAATACGCTCATCAATAGGCATTGCAAAGTATTTTTCTGCTAAATCACATGCAATTTTCCACCGGCTGAGCAAGTTTGTCCTTAGCGCTTGCTTGACCTGCTTGCCAAAATGCAGATTTCTTGCGTCCGTGCAATAGCTTTCCACGCCTTCAAATGGCACCATGTATGTTTCCTTTATCCATCCACGACGACCTTTGTCGGCGAAAAAGCTTACGTGAATTTCCATCACCTTTTCTCCATGAACTCGTGTTATTCTTTCGGTTTCTGGATCAATCCGAACAATGCAGGGCCAGTGAATAACCTTCTTTGACTGTGCGCCCCAGTAGATAGTGCCCGCACGGTACCCATTACCTAGATCAATTGAAGATCCTTTGGCACTGTCAACATCCGAGGACCGTTTACGAACGATCAAATCCTGTAGAAAAATGTGATTGCTTGTGCTTGTATCGCCATTGCTATCATCCGCGTTAACAATCTTGATTTCGTCCATGTTGAGTAACTTTTTATCCTCATTAGGTGTCTCAGTCTGCCCGGAGGTATCTTCATCAGCAGGTGGCATTTGTTCTAACTTTACAAACATCGGATTCTCATTCTCAGCCGCTTCCACCTTCTGTTTGCTTTTAAGCGGAGAATTGGCAACGTATCTCATCAGATCTACTGGTACGTAATCTGAATTGTCTTTCTGTTTTTGATGCCGCCCATATCGGCTTACGCGATGATCCGCATCCGTATTAATTTGAGTCATTTTGGGGCTCAAAGAACTGGCCAGTTGTTTTAACAGATATTGACCTCGCGCTCGTGGGACATTATTACTGTTTTCATCAGTTGATGCTTGTCGCACATTGACGGACAAAACATTCTCCTTCTCTGACGAAGGTGCCGAATAGCTAGAAGTATCCGCTGTGACAATACGAAACACAAAACGATGAGAGTGAGACGGAAGCATATTTTTATAACGTATATATAGTATTATTTACCATTGTATTCTTTTATTTCCCGGCCGCTAGGTGGTGATAAAGTAATATTCTGTTTAAGTTTTCTCATTGTTCTTTTCGCACCATTATTTGGTTTAGCGTTCTTCACTCTGGAGGTTCTGCGAATAGTGAATGATACAGAAAATACAAGAAAATTAGTGACGTACATGTTTCGTTTTCTTTTTTATATGATCAACACCATCAGACTATTGTCGTGGACCCAGTCTGTTTCTTATGAAATTTTGACGAGACGAAGCTTATGCGAAGTATAAAATGCCCGCCAAATTCCACGCGCAGTCAATGATTGATGCCCAATGTTTGACAGATTTGCATTCGGAGAAACAAAGAAGATGCGCATCTTACCTGTTGCATCCAATGAAATTTCAGTTTTTTTGTCTTACTATTTCACATTATGCACAATTTGCACCTACATCTACACATACCTTTCGTGGGATCGAATTTTCCTCGGCATCTTTAGGCGTTCTTTTCGTAGCAGCGGATGTGGCGGAATTTGTACTGGCGGCCAAAGGAAGACGCGTAATTTTGCATCAGCATTAAACAATCGTAAAAAGTGTTAACATAGAAAAACAGAACATTGCACTCCTGATCAAGCATAAGACCAAAACGGAAAAAGAACGCCAATTACACACAGCTAAATTAAGTAAACTGTTTTGGCGCGCGTGACGCTCCGTGTCTCCTTCTATTTTGCTTCGCGTTTGGACGCTGTGTGACAGCTACGGCAGTGTTCGCCAGACAGTGCCATTATGAATCATTGTCAAATGAAAGCAGATTAATGTTGACGTTTGGGTTCAAAGAATGCTGCTAAAAGTGCGAAAAGAAAATTAATCAATAACAAATGTTTCTAGCGGATTTTCCACGTTTCATTGTTTTCTTATTTCTTCTTTGGTGAGTTCTTGGCCCCGAGTATCTGGCCTCCGTGATCCTTGTCCTGATTATATGCTTAGTTGGATGGTCAGATGCGTGCATCGGGTATTGCCCAGATGGGGTTCGATGTCGAGTCCTGTCAGGTGAAAGCTGGAGCCGCTATCTCCTCAGCCATCGGATTATCTACCACCAAAGTATATTCATGAACGTAAATTAAGCTAATAGACAGAACTGGGTTTTGAGTTCGCAGGCCTGACTACGGATAAAACAAAACCATGGGAAGCCAGTAATGGCAGGTAAGACATCTCGAGGTTGTAGCGTCAAAGGGTTTTGAGTTTTATTTTGTTTTCGTTTTGAATGAAAGTGTGCAAAATTTCATTCGAGATTTCGGTTAAATGGTATGCGGTATTGCGATGATCCCATGACCATAGTGTGCATTTCTTAAGGTATGAAGCTATACATTTATTCAAAACATAATAATGGTTAAATCCGATCGATCCACATCTATCGTTGTAGGAGGTGGTTCCTTATTGATGATGTACCTGCGCCATAACAAAAGTCCAACGTTGAGTCCATGCATGATCATAGGTAGGAATAAGACCCAATATGATACTCCCAGTGCCGCCAATCCAGACGAAGTATAGGGAATCTGTATAGTTAGCGTATCGGTTATAGCGATATTATCGATAAGAGTCCCAGCAAACAGTGCTCCCCACATGATCATGCAAAGAGCGGTGGCTCCGATGACCACTCCGTTCCAAATGAACAATCCAAATACATTGAATATCGGTTCGATTGGATTGAATAACACATTGATTATAGAAAAGCTGGCCGAGGCTGCTGCAAAACCTATTGCTATTCCAAGGAACACCACCGACGAAACCCAAAGCCCAGTGTTGATAAAATTGGAACGATCGAAATCTGATACTGATGTCTGCCTGTTTAGGGAGAAAACGTTTGCATTCGGTGGGTTGGCAATGGACAGTATTTTTGAAGTGCGAACAGGGCAATCGGCAGGGCGCAATCCTTGTAAAAGTTTTAACACTTCGTCTGTCCGGCTCTCCTCATCTTGTTGGCAACTAAATGCACAAACGTACTCTTGATAAAGGCAAGTAACTGAAATCAAAAACAAAGTGCATATAGTTTTTACAACGAACCGGAACCAGGTGAAATTCTTACGTGTTAGATCGTAGTACCGCGGATTAGGGAGAAAGTTCTGCGTTAGAGACCCAGTAAATAGTCCGTAGTTTATTTCGCTGTTCCTATATGCGCTATTTTCGTATGCTTCGGAAGTAACCTACAACGAAAAAGTTAGTTAAGCGAACGCTTTTGATGGAAAATGTGATGAACTAAGTTACCCAGTACGGTGTGCATAGCGAGACTATCAGAACGGTTAAAGATGCACACGATAACATGAACGTGGCGAAGAGCAGGTTCCATTTCGTTTTAGCCATTTTTCTGGATATTCTTCAGTTCGAATCAGCTGTTGTATCCTGTTTGCATCTTAAACACTTATGCGCGTGTGGGTGTTTGTTTTAATATGTTGTCTCATTCGCAGTATCGTTAAAACTGAGTCATTAGATCCAGTCAAATATTGCTGCCACTCGTTGGATGTGCGCACACAAGTGAATATCAGATAAGGCTTTTAATTGGCTATTGAGGACTGATAACGGCCAATGGTGTGGTGACGAAACAGAAGGAAGTCCGCGCATCTTCACACTAGGCCGCAATATTTATGTGTTTGTTTATATCTGACATTATATCATGTTTCTGCGTTTCTTTGCAATGCGATTCACTATAGAGAAGGTTCCTTGTAGAGAGCTTACAGTTTAAGGTGCATAGTTTGCAATGATCGCAGTCGTTCATTCGCTTGAAAATGCTGCATACTTTGACCATAGGAATAAAAACATTGCGATTTGGCTTTTGCTTCCAAACGTGAAGCATCAAACTGCTGGTTATAAAACCAGCAAGCCAATTGGCATTTGGAATACTGTCAAAGTGACATTGCAGATGTCAAAGAACGAACGAACGAACAGAGCGAAAGGAAAGAAAGAACAAATTAGAAAGATTTTTCTGTAAAATGTGAGTTATTTTGTACAATTTTGGTACTATTGGTCAAAAATCATATCGATAAGCCAATGCTATTTCAAATTGGTTGCCAGTGAGGTGGATTTGATACTAGTTATAAAAGAAACTGTCCCTTGTAACATGTGTCCGTAAACTGTATGGTCCATGAGGTGTTAATTTGCGTAATCGGTGCTTTGAAAACAACATAGCGCATTACCTATTTGCGATCTACGAAAAAAAATGATGAAATTCGGTCATACAAAGAAGTGTTATTATCGACTGGTTTTTACATTTTAGCTCCATAAAGAACAACTAAACCCACAATGGAAGAGTATGCACGCGAGCCTTGTCCGTATCGTATAGTGGACGATTGCGGTGGAGCATTTGCGATGGGTTGCATAGGAGGTGGCGTATTTCAAGCAATAAAAGGATTCCGTAATGCTCCGTCCGGGTTCAATCGACGTTTGGTAAGAAGCGTTGAAGAAATGAACATGCCAGATGGATTCGTTTTAGTAAAACATTTTGTTTACTTTCAGCTTGGAAGCTTAACAGCGATTAAAAGCCGGTCACCTATAATTGCTGGAAACTTTGCCGTATGGGGAGGCATGTTCAGCACTATCGATTGCACGTTAGTGCATTTTCGTAAAAAAGAAGATCCGTGGAACTCTATAATTAGTGGTGCGGCCACGGGAGGAATTTTGGCAGCGCGAAATGGTGTGCCAGCCATGATTGGCAGTGCGGTCATAGGTGGTGTTTTGTTGGCTTTGATTGAAGGCGTGGGTATCATGTTTACGCGCATATCAGCCGAACAGTTCCGGAATCCCACTCCGCCGACCGACGATCCTTCAGCGCTGGGCGATCCAAATCAACAGCAAATGTCTTCGGCACCTCCATCTCCGTTCGCGTTTGGACAGTCTGGCCAGAATTATCAATAATTTGTGCGTTACACGGTCTTTGCGGATATCGAATCAACACGTATGCTGTCCTTTCATTTTGGGCAGGATAAAAGCAATTCAAATAAGTGAAGCCGACGTGTTTTTAATTTGGGAGTTCTGGCTAAGTGTATATTTAAAACTATTGATGTATATTTTCGAGTGATAGCGTGAATGCGATTCCAAAAAACTCCAAAAAATAAGTTTGTCGATCAGATTGCGACGTTCGATATTAGGTTGTTGGTTAGATCGACAGATACTTTTGAGGAATAGGAATGTTGTATGCAAGAATAGTTGTTTGTGATATGTATGCATGTATGTGCGATGTGCTATAGACATGGTAGTAGTTCATATTCGTTGTTTGATTTGCTTTCTAGTGATTTATTAATTTGAAAGTACGAAACGATATGACACACTACCTGAATTCTTTAGATAACTCGCAGTTAGATGTTGTTATGGATAGGACTTGTGTCAGCACAAGCAGAGGCATGCGGGATCAATGAACCGCAAACGCAAATAGACAAGTTGTAACAGTAATCAATTGATTATTTCATGTAAATAGAACTCAAACCGTCAATGCAATACCATTGAAATACTTGGAAAGTCATCCTATATGGATAATTGAGCTAATAAATAAAATCATTTTCCAGCATGACAGCACAACGAAAACATCATGGTTTAACGTTGGTGCATAGTAATGTGCTTACCGACCGAGAAATATGAATATTACTTTTATAGGCACAACGGTCTGTAACATATACTATCCGATTAGCAAATTAGAATTGATAGCGATCCTGTCGAGGAGAATTTTGTACGGTTATCGCTTACACAATCTCATATATTTTACATAGATATATTTGATCACGAAGTCTTTTTGGGAGTTGTACTGATGACGATCTAGCATCATGACACCATTCCATCTGAATTAGAGCTTGCTAAGCATTTATCTAGAACGAAAATGCACCAACCGAACAGGAAAATCATCAAATTATTACTGAGGGAAGGAAGAAAATTGTGCAAGAAGGGAGAAAAGCTAGAATGGAGGAATACTCCTGCATTAAGTTGTCGAATGCCTTGTCTCATTATTCGAATAGATAGTTAGAAACTATCGGAGAAGATTCTGAACCAAATCTTCACCATGCGGCAAATTATGGAGTATATAGTGAGGACTGACTATCCAACTATGCGGTAACAATAAGTCTAGTAAGCCAAAAATGGCAGGCATGACCTTAGAGGTCGTTAAGCCGAGACAGAAGAAGAAGATGGTAGGACAACAGCTTTAATCTTACCATTTTTTAATTGAATTGACTCTTTAAACTACATACCGAAATAACTCTGCTTTCCATTTTGCCTCTATTTTGCAAGTCCTTGTGGCGATTTGACTGCACGTTATACTAGCGTGTTTGAACATGTTATAACGATATACATATAATATTTCTATAGAACCACAACTTGAATCGTCTTGAAAAAACAATGTAGAGTTGCAAATACAACCTTGCGGCAAATCTTTTTTTTTCGGCTCAGATCGTTATTTTTCAGAAATTACTAAGAAATTATGTTAACCTGCTCAGAGTTGTATAATATTACAACGCAACGCTCAAAGTAACAAAACAAGTATTAACGAATGCTCACTGTTATATTAAAAAAATGATAGGCTTTTTTGGGGAATATGCAGTACTGCAAGCTTTCCCTTTGTAGAGAAACCGTCCTTTTCCATGATATTGCTATGTAGACAAGAATTCTAGACTTACAGCTAATGCACGATAGAAACTTATGATGTCGCACTTTTTATGACCTTTATGCTGTATATTCTTGGTTTGTTCCGTTCGGTTTCAAAAAACCTGGTTCAGTTCGGTTTAGAAACAATAGAACTTTCTCATCGCTAGTGGCTATTATGCGCTCCACAACTTCCTGTGATCCAGAAGAATTTAGCGACTCCCGAAATGCACGATATATCGCACATTGATACGTCCGGCGATCCTCTATGAGCACGAGCTTTGTATTAAGCTGACAGAAGACGCCAATGCACTTGTCATCATTCGAACGGCTAAGGAGTCCACTAAGGAGTCGAACGGCTAAGGACTATGTTTGACGGTATGTTCGAGCAGGGCATGTGGAGCAAAAGAATGAGCCATGTACTAGACGCGCTGGTGGTGTTGATATTCTGACGGTAGACAATGCTAGTAGAATGTTTGGGGAACGTGATGAGGATACCGGACTTGGACTCCACTATGAAGGTGTTTGTCAGCGATACAATCAAATGGAGTCAAATCTGTCGGAGATTGAATGCAACCGTGGGTGAAGGATTCTAGGGCTGAGTTTCCTCGAGAAGAATAGGCGACCTGGCAATGTCCAATAAACGTGCTTGAAAGAGTAGGGCAACAGGTAGAAGAAGATAATCTCATTGTATTTTTTTTTTGGTATTCACATGAAGAAAAAAAGACGACCCACGCCAGGTTAACGTGGAGTGGAGGACTCATGTTCCCTTTTTCCAGTACCCCCGGTCCCTACCAGTTTGGGCATTATCACGGAAAAAATGAAAGACAAAAAGCCAACTGCAATCCCCGTAGGGTTACAGCGGCGGGTCCAGTCGGAACGCTACCTACTGCGCCTTTCCAGACCCAATGGGATTCCGCTCCTCAGCAGTCCCATTTTCTTGAAACACGGTCCTTTAAACTCCGAGTCCCCCAGGGAAGGGGCCTCTGACATGCCGTGCTTTAAAATCTTATTGTTGTGCAGAGAGTTATACTCGTTGTGCTGCGTTGCGACATGGAAAGAAAATGTTACCAAACGACCTAGACCGTAAAGTCTTCATACAGATAGAGGAGGCATGGTAGGTCTAAATTTAGATGGAGCAATCGCGTTGATACCTCTTCCAGAATGCCTCGGATATTAGATTGATACACAACGACGCTAGACCGTGAGCGGTACTCAAGACTTCTGAAGCAGGTCAAACGCAAACGCGGGATGAGTTTCGTTTTTGACTTCCATTAATTCTGATTACTACTGACATACTTTTAACCTTAAACAATAAGGCTCCTTGAGCTAGACCATTTGAGAAACTAGGGCTCTTGAGCATCTACACCTTTGCGACGTCCTGCTCCTTTGTTGGATCGGATATAGTTGGTTCAACTTCTTTGTATTAAAAATGCTCCAATAGCTGTATCTAAGATTGGGTAAATCCAGCGAGTGCTCAATAATTCACATTCGGCTTAGTTGTTCAAATTCAAACGGACATGGTTTCTTTCACAAATAAGTAAGTAGATGCAAACATTTGAAACTTCAATTGTAATTTTTACATTTATATCTGATTCTATAATCCCTGCTTACTGACTAAGTTATCTATATACAAATTGAGTGTGTGTTTGTGAGGATTTGTGTTGGATAAACGGGTTCCCATATTATGCACGGGAATGTACGGTTACTTCGTAAACCATGCATATGACTGTCACAAACATAGGTGGTATGCTATGTTATAGGGGCCTCCTGCCATGCTCCTTTTGACAAATTTCGCCATTGTCTCGGTGTAACGCATTGTGCAAGTAAAATGAATATCTATCACCAGCCCAGCCATTGATGAACATTGCCAAATTCCCAGCCCCAGCGCAAACAGAAGTAAAGTTTGGCAATATTCATCCACTGCTGATAAGATCGTCATTTCGACTCTATTACTACCGCCTTCCTAGTAACTCTTGCTTGGACGATATGAGCAAAGTGAAACGATGTGTAGAATGGTGAAACAAGCGATAAAGTTCAACGATAGCACCCGATTATAGGCTTACCCTTAATCCCAGGGTGTAAAAATATAGGCTTTGAATTGCGCATGTGACATAGTGCACAAATTCGCAGTATCAGAGTTTTGCTTCTTAAAAAAATGCATTGTATGACGGTTAACCACGAAGAAATGCAAAATATCTCGTTTTGTGAAACTATTCATAATTAGCTAAGTATACCTTTTAAATGTTGTAAGTGTTGTATCTGCACTTTCATTCATTGCTCTTGTATCCCAGACAACGGCCGTGACTGTACAGACCACAGCATGGTCTTGCATGTGTTCGTGGTGATTTGCTTTGTTTGTTGCAGATTGCGCCATTCATTTGATACCGTTTTGATAGTTAATGCATTAAGCAAGACCTAGTTTTTATTGTTATCGTTAAACAGCTTCCGATTGTACTGCGCGGGATTTGAAACGGAGGCGTCATTGTCCGGCATTGTCGCCATAGCGGCTGCGGCCGCATTAAAAAGAAGTATTTGGCTCAAATCATCATCGTTGGGTTCTACAAATCGGGCAATATTCATATTTTCATCAAAAGTATCATCGAGTCCTCCATATCGACGATGTGCAGTTTGCGGTTTTTTCTTGTGTCGATGATCTCGACGCCGCATGTTTGGAGATGTAACTGCCTTTATTAGACGATCATCGCCAATTGCCACTTCCTGTTCTGTGGATGATTGTGTTTTGGAGCTAGAATACAGAAAAGTAAGTGTTGCTTTATTAGTATTTTTACCGTCATCTTATTAATAACAAATGATTTTACTATCCGCCTGTTCTAAAATGTTCAGCTGCAAGAGAAACGATTCACAAGCATTTTAAACATAGGATGTACGTAATCGATATAATTTTATTTTATAAATTTGCATTATTTGGTTCGAATCCCGGCGGACCGCCTCCCCGTACGCAGGACTGACTATCCAGCTACGGGTATAACTTTAAAATCTTATTGTTGTGCAGAGAGTTATACTCGTTGTGCTGCGTTGCGACATGGAAAGAAAATGTTACCAAACGACCTAGACCGTAAAGTCTTCATACAGATAGAGGAGGCATGGTAGGTCTAAATTTAGATGGAGCAATCGCGCCCACGCTTCTCAGGTTACTTTTTGTGGTCCGACCAGTCGAAATTAAATATCAGTTCTGCTTACCATTGCGGTTTAAGAGGCAGACTGGTCGGTACCCAAAATAAAATCTTATTGTTGTGCAGAGAGTTATACTCGTTGTGCTGCGTTGCGACATGGAAAGAAAATGTTACCAAACGACCTAAACCGTAAAGTCTTCATACAGATAGAGGAGGCATGGTAGGTCTAAATTTAGATGGAGCAATCGCGTTTGCATTATACTTTCTCTGGTGCTTCACAAAAACCAACAAACTAATAAAAATATGCAAAATTCTTTCTAGGAAATCTAACTTCTATTGATACACGGTACTGTGGTTTTAAAATTTTAAAAAGTTCAAATGTAACAACATTAAAAAAAATAAAAGCTTAAAATAAGATAAACGAAGTAACACAGCATTTGAAAGTGGATGGTAATAAGAAACATATAGTAATAAAGTGATCGGCACATACTCATTGGTGGATTCAGCTAGTCGACCTTCCACGCTATTGGTTGACTCCATACCAATCCGTGAGGAATCTGACCCAGAAGCTCCCAAACCGTCGTTTATCTTAAAAGAACCCGTTGCCGTAAGCGGTGGTGAATATATGAGTTTGCTAAATGGATAGTACGCGTTCTGCGTGAGAGAAAAATAGCATTACACCGTCACATTACGAAATGGATTCCTGTGTATGGCATGTCTGTGTGTGGTTGGAAACGCGCGTACCTTTTCTGGGAGAACTTTGACCAAAGCCCACCGTTCCGCACCAGTTAAAGCAGCAGGGAGTAGGTTAGATTGGTCTAACAGCGGCTGTGGTTGAAACTGTACAGCGACCGGTGCATCACTAGAAGCCGCACGTCCCGGCGGACCTGCCCGTTTGCCGTGCGCTGTAAGAAATGTTCATATGAGCGTGTTAGCCCGCTCCACGCTGTACCTCAAACGCTTACCTCCCCAACATGAATGTCCATAGCTTAGACAGGATCCTTGAGGACGCGTAAAATGATGGAAAAGAGGTAGAAAAAGGAGAAACACCGGTTAATTGGTTTCGTTTTTGACCGTTAGATTGTGCAAACATATCGATGAATGTGTGTGGGTACATAGCAATATTTCCCATGTGGCTATGGTATCCCGGTGAGTCCCCGGGTCACGCATACGGAAAACTCGTAATCAAATTGTTGCACTGTTGCACAAATTATGTTCGACCACCTGGGAAACATCCTGATGATTGTTTCCGAAATATCAAGACGTCCAAAATTGCTCTATAAATTAATTTTTAACGTATCAGTTTGAGGTATGTATTTATTACCTAATCCATTTAACGCAAACTAATATCTCTTTTATATGAAAGAATTATATCGAAACGATTTAAGGAGATTTTGTTAGATCCTTAGAAATGAAAAGTATACTAACTACTTCATATGATTTGTGTATCAGATAAACTGAACAATATAAGCCGCTCTCTTAGTCCTTTTCACTGGGTCTTTCCTAAAGACAATCTCCTGATATTTTTTTCTCCAAATTGAAATATGTACATACGTGCGTAAAGAGCGAACAATAACCTCCTACAATCGTAATATCATGCCTAATGGTCTACCGATCACTTGTTGAACGCATGCATTCGAGAAACTGGTTGTTCAGGAGTTATCAATTATTTCTTTTCATCGAACATAGCTACATCTGTGCTGCATATTTTCCTTAATCATAGTTCGGATAGATTGGGCGTACCTTACGAAATGGAAAATTTGAACTTTTGTTGCTGTTGTTTGTCTGCAGTTTCTTTGCAGAGATGACGCACATGAGTCCATGTTGTCAGGTATAATGGACTGTTGGATAGTGAACCCGTCACCAATTAGCAAACAAACGAATCTTTTTCGGTGTTGCGTGACGGAGTATTGGGTTGTTTGAGCTCGTATCAATTTTCACACAAAAGGGAAGTTAGAGGTCCTTTGTCGACAGAATGCAATAGGGCAATAAGTTTTAAAGAATACTTTTACTCAAAAACAAGAAAAAATATTACAGAGATACAGAATATCTTTTTGAGGATAGTATTTGTCCAATAAACGTGCTTGAAAGAGTAGGGCAACAGGTAGAAGAAGATAATCTCATTGTATTTTTTTTTTGGTATTCACATGAAGAAAAAAAGACGACCCACGCCAGGTTAACGTGGAGTGGAGGACTCATGTTCCCTTTTTCCAGTACCCCCGGTCCCTACCAGTTTGGGCATTATCACGGAAAAAATGAAAGGCAAAAAGCCAACTGCAATCCCCGTAGGGTTACAGCGGCGGGTCCAGTCGGAACGCTACCTACTGCGCCTTTCCAGGCCCAATGGGATTCCGCTCCTCAGCAGTCCCATTTTCTTGAAACACGGTCCTTTAAACTCCGAGTCCCCCAGGGAAGGGGCCTCTGACATGCCGTGCCCCACGCTTCTCAGGTTACTTTTTGTGGTCCGACCAGTCGAAATTAAATATCAGTTCTGCTTACCATTGCGGTTTAAGAGGCAGACTGGTCGGTACCCAAAATAAAATCTTATTGTTGTGCAGAGAGTTATACTCGTTGTGCTGCGTTGCGACATGGAAAGAAAATGTTACCAAACGACCTAAACCGTAAAGTCTTCATACAGATAGAGGAGGCATGGTAGGTCTAAATTTAGATGGAGCAATCGCGTTGATACCTCTTCCAGAATGCCTCGGATATTAGATTGATACACAACGACGCTAGACCGTGAGCGGTATTCAAGACTTCTGAAGCAGGTCAAGCGCAAGATAAAGTTTGGGTGTCTGGCTTGCGGAACCAGAGAAAGGGAAGCGGGATAAGTTTCGTTTTTGACCTCCATTAATTCTAGACCAGCTAGACCATTTGAGAAACTAGGGCTCTTGAGCATCTACACCTTTGCGACGTCCTGCTCCTTTCGTTTAACAAAAAAGAACCCGTTGCCGTAAGCGGTGGTGAATATATGAGTTTGCTAAATGGATAGTACGCGTTCTGCGTGAGAGAAAAATAGCATTACACCGTCACATTACGAAATGGATTCCTGTGTATGGCATGTCTGTGTGTGGTTGGAAACGCGCGTACCTTTTCTGGGAGAACTTTGACCAAAGCCCACCGTTCCGCACCAGTTAAAGCAGCAGGGAGTAGGTTAGATTGGTCTAACAGCGGCTGTGGTTGAAACTGTACAGCGACCGGTGCATCACTAGAAGCCGCACTGTTGGATCGGATATAGTTGGTTCAACTTCTTTGTATTAAAAATGCTCCAATAGCTGTATCTAAGATTGGGTAAATCCAGCGAGTGCTCAATAATTCACATTCGGCTTAGTTGTTCAAATTCAAACGGACATGGTTTCTTTCACAAATAAGTAAGTAGATGCAAACATTTGAAACTTCAATTGTAATTTTTACATTTATATCTGATTCTATAATCCCTGCTTACTGACTAAGTTATCTATATACAAATTGAGTGTGTGTTTGTGAGGATTTGTGTTGGATAAACGGGTTCCCATATTATGCACGGGAATGTACGGTTACTTCGTAAACCATGCATATGACTGTCACAAACATAGGTGGTATGCTATGTTATAGGGGCCTCCTGCCATGCTCCTTTTGACAAATTTCGCCATTGTCTCGGTGTAACGCATTGTGCAAGTAAAATGAATATCTATCACCAGCCCAGCCATTGATGAACATTGCCAAATTCCCAGCCCCAGCGCAAACAGAAGTAAAGTTTGGCAATATTCATCCACTGCTGATAAGATCGTCATTTCGACTCTATTACTACCGCCTTCCTAGTAACTCTTGCTTGGACGATATGAGCAAAGTGAAACGATGTGTAGAATGGCGAAACAAGCGATAAAGTTCAACGATAGCACCCGATTATAGGCTTACACTTAATCCCAGGGTGTAAAAATATAGGCTTTGAATTGCGCATGTGACATAGTGCACAAATTCGCAGTATCAGAGTTTTGCTTCTTAAAAAAATGCATTGTATGACGGTTAACCACGAAGAAATGCAAAATATCTCGTTTTGTGAAACTATTCATAATTAGCTAAGTATACCTTTTAAATGTTGTAAGTGTTGTATCTGCACTTTCATTCATTGCTCTTGTATCCCAGACAACGGCCGTGACTGTACAGACCACAGCATGGTCTTGCATGTGTTCGTGGTGATTTGCTTTGTTTGTTGCAGATTGCGCCATTCATTTGATACCGTTTTGATAGTTAATGCATTAAGCAAGACCTAGTTTTTATTGTTATCGTTAAACAGCTTCCGATTGTACTGCGCGGGATTTGAAACGGAGGCGTCATTGTCCGGCATTGTCGCCATAGCGGCTGCGGCCGCATTAAAAAGAAGTATTTGGCTCAAATCATCATCGTTGGGTTCTACAAATCGGGCAATATTCATATTTTCATCAAAAGTATCATCGAGTCCTCCATATCGACGATGTGCAGTTTGCGGTTTTTTCTTGTGTCGATGATCTCGACGCCGCATGTTTGGAGATGTAACTGCCTTTATTAGACGATCATCGCCAATTGCCACTTCCTGTTCTGTGGATGATTGTGTTTTGGAGCTAGAATACAGAAAAGTAAGTGTTGCTTTATTAGTATTTTTACCGTCATCTTATTAATAACAAATGCTTTTACTATCCGCCTGTTCTAAAATGTTCAGCTCCAAGAGAAACGATTCACTAGAATTTTAAACATAGGATGTATGTAATCGATATAATTTTATTTTATAAATTTGCATTATACTTTCTCTGGTGCTTCACAAAAATCAACAAACTAATAAAAATATGCAAAATTCTTTCTGGGACATCTAACTTCTATTGATACACGGTACTGTGGTTTTAAAATTTTAAAAAGTTCAAATGTAACAACATTAAAAAAAATAAAAGCTTAAAATAAGATAAACGAAGTAACACAGCATTTGAAAGTGGATGGTAATAAGAAACCTATAGTAATAAAGTGATCGGCACATACTCATTGGTGGATTCAGCTAGTCGACCTTCCACGCTATTGGTTGACTCCATACCAATCCGTGAGGAATCTGACCCAGAAGCTCCCAAACCGTCGTTTAATAAAAAAGAACCCGTTGCCGTAAGCGGTGGTGAATATATGAGTTTGCTAAATGGATAGTACGCGTTCTGCGTGAGAGAAAAATAGCATTACACCGTCACATTACGAAATGGATTCCTGTGTATGGCATGTCTGTGTGTGGTTGGAAACGCGCGTACCTTTTCTGGGAGAACTTTGACCAAAGCCCACCGTTCCGCACCAGTTAAAGCAGCAGGGAGTAGGTTAGATTGGTCTAACAGCGGCTGTGGTTGAAACTGTACAGCGACCGGTGCATCACTAGAAGCCGCACGTCCCGGCGGACCTGCCCGTTTGCCGTGCGCTGTAAGAAATGTTCATATGAGCGTGTTAGCCCGCTCCACGCTGTACCTCAAACGCTTACCTCCCCAACATGAATGTCCATAGCTTAGACAGGATCCTTGAGGACGCGTAAAATGATGGAAAAGAGGTAGAAAAAGGAGAAACACCGGTTAATTGGTTTCGTTTTTGACCGTTAGATTGTGCAAACATATCGATGAATGTGTGTGGGTACATAGCAATATTTCCCATGTGGCTATGGTATCCCGGTGAGTCCCCGGGTCACGCATACGGAAAACTCGTAATCAAATTGTTGCACTGTTGCACAAATTATGTTCGACCACCTGGGAAACATCCTGATGATTGTTTCCGAAATATCAAGACGTCCAAAATTGCTCTATAAATTAATTTTTAACGTATCAGTTTGAGGTATGTATTTATTACCTAATCCATTTAACGCAAACTAATATCTCTTTTATATGAAAGAATTATATCGAAACGATTTAAGGAGATTTTGTTAGATCCTTAGAAATGAAAAGTATACTAACTACTTCATATGATTTGTGTATCAGATAAACTGAACAATATAAGCCGCTCTCTTAGTCCTTTTCACTGGGTCTTTCCTAAAGACAATCTCCTGATATTTTTTTCCAAATTGAAATATGTACATACGTGCGTAAAGAGCGAACAATAACCTCCTACAATCGTAATATCATGCCTAATGGTCTACCGATCACTTGTTGAACGCATGCATTCGAGAAACTGGTTGTTCAGGAGTTATCAATTATTTCTTTTCATCGAACATAGCTACATCTGTGCTGCATATTTTCCTTAATCATAGTTCGGATAGATTGGGCGTACCTTACGAAATGGAAAATTTGAACTTTTGTTGCTGTTGTTTGTCTGCAGTTTCTTTGCAGAGATGACGCACATGAGTCCATGTTGTCAGGTATAATGGACTGTTGGATAGTGAACCCGTCACCAATTAGCAAACAAACGAATCTTTTTCGGTGTTGCGTGACGGAGTATTGGGTTGTTTGAGCTCGTATCAATTTTCACACAAAAGGGAAGTTAGAGGTCCTTTGTCGACAGAATGCAATAGGGCAATAAGTTTTAAAGAATACTTTTACTCAAAAACAAGAAAAAATATTACAGAGATACAGAATATCTTTTTGAGAATAGTTTTTTTTATTCATGTTGGATGGCCTGACCGTATAGCTAAAATTATTTTTAATTTTTTTATAATTTCAATAATTTCGTTTTCGCATAGGATACAATAAGTTTTGATGTCAGTTAAAGTAAGTGTAATTTCTTTCCAAATGTTGTCCTTAATACGGCTTAATCCTATTTTACTCTACATAACTTTGTATGGGACTTTTTTAGAACGAGGATTATTTAGTTTGCATGTATGATTTCTTTTTAAAATGAAGACAGAACCTGCATTTATGGATTAGCTAAATTTGATCAAGAATAACAAGCTGTAGAAAAATTCAAATTCACTTTCTGCTTCTAATTTTATATGGCACTGTAGTTTCCTGCACTTTGATACACAAAGAATGGAACTTATGTCGAATGTTCAAATGCTATGTGCTTTCGTATCGCGTCTCATGGATTGTGGATTTTGGGTGAATGTTTGAAAATAAACATTCCTTAAGGCGTTAGATCTACCCGTTTTATCTGCTGCCCTCGGATCACAATGGCGCTTGTTGAAAAAAAAATCTAAATTTTGCTTACAGTTATAGTCATGCAAACATTGTGCAGTGGATAAAAAGTTGGTGTTTGCGGATCCAGTATGGGGATGAAACCAAAAATTCAAATACTTTTGCCATTTTGCCGTTTTTATTTTGTCACATCAAATGAAGCAGCAAATAAGTGCGTTATGACTGACCTTACACGCTGCCATACATGTTTGCCTTTCCCTTCTCTAAATTGTTTACAGTGTTTTTTTTTCCTTTTGCATCCCGTAAGATTTTTTTACCGTGTTTAGCAACGTTTGGACAACGTCGAGGATGGAATTCTTAAATTTACAGTACCTAAAGTGACGTCATCGACCGATATCATCGGCCGTATAGAGGAGAACCCCAATTGCAGCACAGCACAACATAGATGACGCAACTGTGTCCCAACGAATATGGTTCTGTGGGTTGTCTGTGTGTGGCTAGAGGGTAAAATGGAAAAGAATATGCCTTTGAGCGATTGTTTTACGGAGGCTTTGGCACTTTGTCTGCTTGATGCAATGTCAACGATGCGCGACTTATCATCACAACCCCGCAGCTTGGCGCTGCAGCCCCAGTAAGCATGGGGAGGCTCAAAACAAAAGGGGTTACGGAAAATGGAATTCTTTCACTTCAGAAAGACTGGTTGGTTAATCAAAGGTATATTTTTTGCCTTAAAACCGGGATGCGAGTGCGAATTAAAAAATGAAACTACACCTACTACTTAGGTGGTCTCGCACAAAACATTGGTGATTTGTAGAATTTCGTTGCAGGTGTTTGGTATCAACATATGCATTTAGTATAGTAGATGATACAACCGCGTAATGTTGATACGAATGCGTATGCTTCATTCTGCCAAAAAAGGAATTCATGGTTTGTAGAATCATAAATACCGAAACAAATGAAAACACGACAATAAAAGATACAACACAAAAAATTGCAAAACGGTAAGCTTCATGTTTGGAGCGCTAATCTACGTGCAGCATGTCCAGATGGAACAGCCTGTTGTAATTTTGGACAACGTTTTATTAATTTTCACGGAGTACCTAATAACAGAATTATTACAGCACAATACTGTTTTCTGACAATGGTTTCTTCTTTATTTAGGATTTGGTTTCATAAAGAACTGCAACATGGGTTTATATTTCTAGTTTACGTTACAATTTCTAAATAACCTTTGAAGGATGCATTATTTTATTTTGTTTGCTCAAACAATTACTAAAAAGCAACATCGTTAGAAAAGGTTAAAATAGTTGGAATTTTGTAGGTCTGTACTTAAATGTTCTCAGACTCGCAAATATTCGCTTGATTCATATTTGTTTATTTGAGATAATGTTATACCTTGGAAAAGTAAAATTCAGTAACACGCTTAAAACTACAAATTCATGTGCTCCCAGGGTATATATCACTATCAATCGTACGATAACTGTACGAAAAAACTGCATAATTTTCGAGTTAACGTTGGCCTTTTTTAACTTTTTTCTTTATCGATAAACGAAACAGTAATTGATGTAAACTAAGTAGAAAACCATGCGACTTATGCTGTTCACGATATTGGTATTAAAGACTAAAAATATTACCTTTCACTTGTCTTAAACACACACATATTAAAACAATTATCGCTACTGAAACTCGAAGTCTTGACCCCAGTCGGCAATTGTTGGCCATGATAGCTTTAACCACGCTTCAGAAGATACAATATAACACAATACTAATCTTTCAAACAGCCCAATAATCACCAGCTGTGGAACCAATTTTCAAACAATTATCACTCAAACAAAATATGGAATGGTAACTATCACTGCTGCCTTTTGGTCTAGCACTATGTATATCGCTTCACAGTAACAAAAATGAGCAACAGAAAAGCACTGTTCACTTCAGCTTTGCAGATATGTTAATGCACTTGAAACAAGAGAAAACAAATTTGACCGTTTCAATCGTTACACACATCAACGGATCAAAAGTCCCTGGTAAAAACCGAGTTATCGTGGTAATGTACCGGGAGCTACTGCGAGCTTCTCGCGATGTCAGCCTTGGTATATATAGGAACAACCGAAAATTTACAACCCTATCGACCCGGAGTATGATCCATCTCGTTCTCCTCATTGATAACAAGGTGCACGCGGTTTGAAAAGCTACAACATGCGCAGATGTTGCATTAAACAGAAAGGCTCTGGAACGTTGTTTTGCTAAGTGATGGAGAAAAAAAGAAACATTGGCTATTCAATTTATCGTAAGATAGGTTTGGAAACTCCTATATGGATCACATTTATCATATAATGTTTTATAGTTAAATGTGATATTTGTTTAGACAGTTTTTAGCTGTAAAGTGTAGGCTACTTTTCAATTACTAGGACATAGCAGGTACGAGAGAAAATTTATTTTTATTTGCAAAAATATGTAATTGTATCTTTCTTCAATTCGGGTATGAATTATGGATATTTTCTTAATTCATTATACATAGAATATTTATATTTTTGTTGAAGATTACGATATGTACAATGTATTCCAAATGTACTATGAAACAATAAGCTATGAAGATTTCTGTAGCGTAGGGATTTTGCTTTTAGCGAAGTAATTCATTTATCTATACTTTTTTTTTTAATTCATTTATGTATACTTTTTACGTACTGGAGGAAACCTGATGATAACACCAAACCATGTCAAGCTTTTTCAATTCGTGACCGATAGTATTCAGTATTATACTTTGTTAGTGTTTTTTTCCAAGCCGTATTTCATAATAAAGTTTGCAACCTGTTGTGTAGTAGTTATAGTACAATTCAAAATAAAAAAATAGATTTCTTGAGTGTAGCTGTCGCAATGAAACGAAATCCAATAACCAAGGCATGCATAAATATGGCAATGTATATTTAATAACATGTCGAAAACCGAGTCGAAAAATAATTGAGATTGAAGTAAAAATGCTGCTATTTCTTTAAATATTTGTTTTTGTTATTTTATTAAAGTGAAAATTTAAAATCAACTGTTTGCCGCATAATAACGACATATTCAACAGGTTATACTCATTGTTTGTGTTCTCTATTTAAGTTAATTTTTTTATTCAATAAGAAACGGTCGGGCTGTATTGCTACTTTGCTACTACAACAATTATATTATATCAATTCTATAAATGCGCTGTACAGAGCGATTGTTGTTTCAAAGATCTACCGGTTAACACCTGCCATGTTACAGCGTATGAAATATTGCATGATCAGTTTAGATCATAAATTTCGCCATAATATGCAGCCGTTAGGGGAATAATACCACACCGGGAGCGTTGGAGGTGCAATAACTAACGTTGAAGGCCCGATAAGAGTTTCATTGAGATATGTGTTGAAGCGTTAAGGAGATTGCAGGTAATGGTGTGAGAACAACCATGGCTAGAAGTTCTAAGTTGCGAAGGTTGAGTTGACTATGATTGTGATAAACTATGTGCACACCAGTGAGGGTTCAGATACGATGGTGAAAGTCGTGCAACCAGTGGCAATCGAAGAATGCAAAATCCTTTATAGTGTTAATGGTTATGTGTGTAGCGAATGTTTTTATGGTTAATTACGATACAATGCGTGTTGAATATGTGTTAATAATTGTGTTGGGGATTCATTCAAACCGATCAATGACTTATTTTTTCACTATACGACAAAGATATGATAGGCCACGTGATTGGTACTAACAAAAGCTAGTTTGCATTATTCTCAGTTATGTTGTTGCCAGCTAGTGCTATGAAAGAGTATGATTGAAATATGTTCATTCATGGAGTAACCCGGATGGTAAACTGCAATGCCAAGGAGACACCTGGGACGCGAGAAAACTGCTTTTGAATTTCTTCGTCGCTGTCTTTGTAAAGGGATTCATACTTTCTTCAACACGGCACGCTACTAGCAAAATATTCCACGATAATAGTTCGCTTTAAAATGGTCACATCAGCCTTCTCATTAATGAATATTTACGACAGCAGCAACGTCATTCAGGCGATGGTATTTGAAACAAGAGGAAAAACTTCCTATGGCAAATTGTTTCCGGCAACGTTGATGGCTAGATCAAGAGTGATAGTAAATGGCCGTTTTTCGTGCTCAATTAGGCTCTTTAATGCCATTTTAAGATCGGTACGATTGCGGGAAGGAAGGAAGCAATGGCGGAAAGCAAATGGATAAGCTAAGCCAACAATTTAACAGCACCGACTGATACATCAATTGAAGCTACACTGTTTCTGACGATGGAATGGTCACTGGCAGTAAAGTGCGGAACCTATCAACCGTAGGCATCAACATGCATTTTCCGATACTGACGAAAACACAGAAAAGGGATGATGATGCTGCGTAGGGGTTTATTTTATTGGGAAACGTTGTTGATGGACCTGATTTAAACGCTATTTGAGTTCACTTTACGCTTGTTGTTATGTGCAAATATTTGATTTGCTTAGGAGAGTACCGCGATGACGGAATTTCACTTAGAAGTGTCTTTTTATGGCAGTTTTGTCGCTTACTTAACGGCGGAAAGCATGAACCAAACAACCATGCATTTGACCACGTGTATCTGTGGTGTAGCTGTGATAATGTTTCAATTAGAATGATTGTGAACGTGATAATAACCTAATTGGCGGCCACATATATTAGGCTATTTAACAGTTTGTAATTAAGTAGTGGCAGATACATGGTAAGGTTGTAGGTGATTTGAAGATATCATTTGTAAAACAAGGAATTTATGGAAAATCATGATTCAAAATTTTGTATAGCAATACGAAAATCCTTATTGAAAACATATGCTGACAAATCGTAAGGCGTGAATCGTGAATCATCTAGCATCTAAAATACCGAAAAGGGAAAGGTAAGATAAAGTGTGCTGTTCGCTCCACCAGAGACGGACAGAAGATTAGGAGAAGTATTCAGTATTGGCTCATTCTTCAGCAACAAGGTCTACAATGGTAGATTGCTTAAAGGTATAATTGAGAGTAGAACAAAGACTTTGACCAGGTATTTAATGGTGCTAAGGTTTTAGTGTTCCAAACACAGAAAAGATTTTGGGAGATTCTATGGATAAAATTTGAATTTCATAGCAACAAGAGGGGCAAATTTCATAGCAAATTTGAATTTTAGGGGCGGCCCGGTGGTAGATGCAACAGCGGCGCCGGTCTTCACACGGCAGGACCGGGGTTCAAGTCTCATCTGGGCCGTTCCCCCATAGTGAGGGCTGACTATCCAACTATGCGGTGACAATAAATCTAGTAAGCCAAAAATGGCAGGCATGACCTTAAGAGGTCGTTAGGTCAAGACAGAAGAAGCAACAAGAATCAAATGATTGAAACATGCAACATGCAGATCAAATGTTTATCGTAGTAAAAAAATATGATACAAAAAGTCGATAAGGTCACACAATTCACGGCTCACTATGATTTTTTTTAAATTACTATTTTAAATTACCATACCAAGAGAACTTGTTTTAGGTAGGCTGGTTAAAAATATATGTAGTTGTAATGTTATACTTTTGTAGTGTAGTGATTCAATCCGGAGTCGGGTTTGTCCCTATTGGAATTGAGTTCGATCCATGCATGGAACAAGTTCAGATCGAAACGCGGGTGCAGCGAGCCAATTGTGAGTTCGACTTGTTAGTACAGGTAGGGACAAGGAATACGACTCGAACCGATCTGGTATGGATGGTCCCGACCCGGTAGGCTCGGGTTGGCCCGCCTTTCACCAATTCTAAAGTTAGATTATAGCTTGACGCTGTATTGTCAGGTACATAAATATTTAGATTTTCGAGAGTAATCCTGGGCATGTAAAACTACTTATATATGTATAACTATTTTTTAAGTTTCTGCTAAGGCACCCAATCCATCAACTGCCAGGAAATCAGTACTTTACAATCTTTATCCTACTTCGGATGGTACATCTCTAATGCATACCTGCTGTTAACTTGTGCTGGTACACCCATACATTCTATTAGTCTTGTTATCGTTAAGCTACGCATCATCAACTAAACAAATTATATCATATCATAGACATCAATATCTATTATTAAAGATCATGCATGAATAATCGTGCAAATTGTTGCGGTTGTTGTTGCTTCCCTTTGAATAGATTATCGTAGAAGTTGTAGCTTGAAAGATGAGTTATGTTGATGGTGCTGAAGGTCAGCAGTGTACAACAACTATGGACGCATGCAGCATAGCTATCTAAAACATTAAGTAGGTCAAGATTTGCCCGAGATGTAACGAAACCATAGGTTAGTAACAATTAAAGATAGTCGGTTTTGTGTACGGAATACTGTCCGGCTTGGATTTTATATCAGTTCCTTCATGTTAGCAGCTGGCGTTGCAATCAGTGTTCCTGGTATATGAAAGAAGATTTTGATATATTTTTTTTATTTTGTTTTTATTCAATTAGAACGGCATATTTAAATCTGAAAGATTTGAGAGAAAAAATACCAAATAAATATTATTTTAACATTATGAAAACAATCAATGAAATGAGAAAAACATTTTTTTTTTAATTTATTTCCTTCACAATTTAACAATCCTTACTGCTATTTATAGCCTATTGTTGTTTAAAATTAAGGATCACTTAAATTTTAGTCAGATCGATTTAGATGTCAGTTTATTAGATGTTATTTACATAGAGCCTTATTCATTTTTTACATGTTTTTTTTCCTGACTGGTAATTATTTTTCTCTGCTATTACAAGTTCGTAACCATAATCACCATAATCTTAGTTTAGATTATAGTTAGAGTATAGTGATTATGGCATTTTGTTTTTTCATCATCTCTAATATTGATTTAGCTTCTGCATAATAAACGGGTTACATTGGTTTATATAAATAGTTACGTTAAAATGTAAATTTATGATATCTTTTATGATACAAGAGTGACAAAAAACAATATGAAGTGTGATTGTTTAATTATTGCTATAAACAGTAATTGAGACAACAGCATCAAAGGGGATAAAATTAAATATGGCAAATTAAAAAGAGTTTTGGTTTGTATTTAAAGGTTTTGCAAATGCCATTTTTAAAATAGGCATATTATTGTAGTGCAAGAAAGAAAATTAATTGAGCATGATTATTGTATCATCATTTGAGCTGTTGTTTGCGTTTTAAAAGGTATATATTCTCTAAAACATGTTTAAGTATTTGCCTAGCTGTACAAACAAAGACTAATGCAGAAGAGTGGTATGATTGAAGTTTAGGCTTTTTGGAAATCGTAACCCATTAAAGTCATGAAAATGCGAGTTGACTTTCGGGATGAATATCTCACCGTTCAGTCCAAACTGTGGTCTTGGTACATGTGGTGGTGGGAATGTTTTCTCGCCACTGTTCAGTACAAAAAAAGGGTTGATTGGTTTAGTTTTTTCGATTATTGCTACTGGTTCATAGTTGTACGGATGTGGTTGTTTGCTGTAAAAGTTCTGTACGAAAGAGGAGTAAGATTTTACGCTATTGGACGGTACGGAAGAACTAACCGGGGGAGATTTGTCAAATTGATTTGAAGAAGTCGCAGACAAAGTGTAAAAACTGTTGCTGGAAACATGTTCATAGCTCGTCCTGGTTGGTGCAAATCTATGCTGATTGGAGAAGACTGTAGTTTGTTGTAACGGTGCACTACGCTTTACGACACCATCGATTCGCAAGATGCGGGTGTTAACTTCATTAGCATCGAGATTTTTCAGGTAGAAACGATGAAATTTGGACGTCAGAATGTAGAGTGCTGTACCATCACGGTCAGGTGTGCGAAGATCGGCAGCAAACTGAACTCGTTCCTTATCTTGGGCGAGAAGGCTGAAATAGACAAGGAAACAGTAAGATCAGTATGTAAAGCAAAGTTATTGCAGAAGAAATACGTTTAATAAATTGAAAATACGCTGTAAGTATGTCGTTTAGCGAAGACTCAGATGTACCTGTGTTCGTTGGTGCGTGGATTCCATGAAGCTACAGCAGTTTCTGTCAGGGGAGAGTAGAAAATAGTTCCACCACGCGGAGCAGCAGCGAGACCAATACCTTGGGACGATTTACGGCCTACCAGTTTTACGGGAAGATCTTTACCAAATTCTAATGGCCCGAGACGCAAAGCAGCAGTGCTGACCGAGAATAATCTGAATACATGTTGGTGTTATTTTGGACCGTGGGTATGTTGTTATGGAGAACACACATTCAAAGAAAACATGACAACTTACCGATCCGTCGCCAATGGTTGAAAGTATAGAATGGCTGCTTCTGGGTCAAACGCTAAACCAACCACACCATCCATCAGTGTGAAACGATGTTCGAGAATTCTTGACTCGGCGAAATCCGGATCCGGATACATTGCAGGATGCGAGAGCCGCCATGTGAGATCTTTTCCACTGTCGTACACAACAATGCCAGGTGCTACCGTGTCGGTGATGTAAACAAATACATCATCACAATGGTTTTCTTTTCTTGATGTTGTCTCATCCACGATAATGTTGGTGAAAAGTGATTCACCCCGGATAACCTCTGTGGGAAAATCAATCCTTCGTACCACCTGGTTAGTGTAGAGATCGTATATGAGTATTTTTGGAGGGCAAGTGATATCGAAATCCTCCAACGATCTCGAAACTCCTGCATCTAGTGCCCACAGTCGATTGCACGAATCAATCCGGATACGATACACCGACACAAGCCCAATGTCCGAACAGTTGTACTCATTTGTACCGGCCCGATGATGACTCCATGACGGGTACGCTTCCAGCTGTGGTGAATCACCATAACTGTCCCGTGAGATGGATGATAGTGTCGCTGGAACTCCTGAGAACAGTCGTGGCGTTGCCAAGAAAATGCGATCGTAACCAACTTCAATTCCAGTAGCTACAATGTTTTCGGCATTGTAAAACATTTTGTTCGCAATAGGATAGTCCCATGGAAAATTGTAGTTAAGTAGGTTCCATTGTTTGACCGTTTCCATGTAGGATGAATGCAGAGCTACTGTTTGTAGCGGTTCATTGATGAAAGCCAACAGCACCATACACCATATTCGTGACATATTATTTTGTTTATGCATTATATCTTTTGTAGATCGCAACTACAAATGTAAATGCAAATTGTAAATATAAGGTACGCTAGAAAAGGGAAATAGCAAATTACCGAATTAGTAAGTCAGTAAAACCAATAAAACTGTACTGTAAGAGGTATGAAAATAGTCTAACGAAAGTTGTCGCAAAGATGTAATTTTAGTTTTCAACAATTAATTATGATGAACCGTTTATTGAACTTTTATTCTTTTATTCATGATGTGAATCATGTTTGTGTCCATGTACAATGATGGTATGTCATTACCATCATTATGTGGAGCTTTCGACCTTTCATATCGACCGCACATGCTGTCATGCTTGACCATGCTCGTCGATGATCATGGTTTGTTAAGTGTCTTTCTTGCACTTTGATCGGCACAAGTGAATGTAAAGTGAGTGAATATAATAAGATCTACTGCGAAACGCATAATAGTTGAGTGTAGCAGTCTTACGAAATGATTTGCAATTAGCATAATCACCTTTAACGTGACGCGTGGTGCGTACACAAAAAAGAAGAGACAGAATTTATAATTATAGTGTCGTAAAACAAGCAGTTAAGACGGCAGGTAAGGTACAAGTTGAATACATGTCGAGTCTATTATTATTCACAGTGGCAAAATATTGACACAAATAACTCGTAACAACATTCTCTGTGAAAGTAGATGATTTTTCATTGATTCTAAGCTATGGTAACAGATAAATGGAATCAAATATAATTGGAATCACATAGAAACGAAAACACTAGTAGAATTGGTAGCTTATACTGCTCTTTTGATAAACCTTTGTTGTCACTAACGTTTATAAATCACTTATACCCATAATGCTGAACACGCACAATCATTTTTTTGTTAATTCATAATGTGGTAACGAGCATCAGTCACACAAGTGCTCTTTTTCAAACTAATCAATCACTTTTTGAAATCGATGTTTATACTGACTGCACAATTAAGCTCTTCACAGATTTCTGTTCCTTTTAGAACATGAAACAATGTGTGCACACTTAAACCTTAAATAAAACTATTGTTTACAACTATTTGTATCCAACGAAATTGTTAACAAAACAAATCATATGAAAAACACGCAGCAAACACATCAACACTTTAGTTCATATTGAACACTCACCACTATCTATCTACACACAGTCACATCAGAGCGAATCAGTTCAGTGACCAGTGACCGTCTGGTACTGGTATTGAAATCTTTCGTATATTTATTTTACTTTTAAGCCCTTCTTTCGCTATGGATCACTTACGAAAGCACAAACAAAGACCGAAAGAAAGATGTTGATCGCGTTGCACGTTTGTCTACGATTGCAGCGCTTCACGTCGCGTCAGGTCGAGAGCCGGAGTGAAACTGGAATGTACACAAAGCGTCAGCCGCTTATTCGCCGATGGAGCATTCCTCGTGGTCGAGATGCTCAGGTGCCCCACTACCATCGTTTTGAAGTCAGTTTTAGCAAACTTTGCCCAGATGAGCTGGAGCAACAATATAAATTTAAGACCGGAGGCTGTGAAACTATTTTGAGGTATTTGTTATTAACTTTGATTAAACACATATTTGTTCGTTTTTACATGCACTCCACGTAAAAATAATAGACATCTATTATGCTTTTCAATTTTAAACTGTACAATTGATTTATTCGTTTTAAAACTATACGTACAATACTATACAAACGTTTGTACCATCAACTGTAAATTCCATGTGTAAGGACGACCTAACGGAGTCACGATTCAGCTTCGTTTTTAAAGCCTCGTCGTTTTTCCTAACACAATTGAATGATTTTCTGTACTATGAACAGATCGTGAAGCATACATCTGACCTTCCTTGGATGCAAATACTTGCCTTAGAAAGGAAATTAATCGAATCGCAATCGAGAGCCTTTCACAATGAATAAAGGAAAGACGCAATCTGAAGAGTCTGAAGAGACAAAACAAGTTTTAAGATGTGACAGTTTTGGAGACAACCTGCATTAATAAATAACTGGTGAAAGCGAAAGGAAGCCTTACATTCCGGTATTGGGTATTACAAAATGTGGCTACTGGGACGCCCTGTGTCGTGAAATTAGCATGTATTGCACGCTTGTTGCGTACTAGGATTATTGGTTGTTGTTTGCATTTTTCAAGGACAAATGATTTGTATGAAATAAAATCTTTCCGCATTATTGTAAAGCATATGATATAACACCATATTTGCTGATATCGATCTTATGTAGTTACTTGGTTGAAGTTGGTGTGCTTGGAGAGAATGGGTATGGGTATGCTCTCAATGTACACATTCGAATGCCTTGGTGTCATTATTTGCTGCTGCTTGGAATGTTCAAAACAGCTGCAATCTAACTAATGTCAAGGTGATACTATTTACGAGGAATGGTGTTGTTGCTTGCATAGTGCCACGAAATGCTAACAACGAAATTATTTAGTACTAGTTTTTATATTTAGTTTTTTTAAACTGTTTTTTTTTAATTCCGAATATTTGTTTAAATTTATAGTGGTATAAAGTGGTAATGACTTTATTATTCAACCAGCAGACGTGAAAGAGCAATAAATTTTATTTCATCCCAATATCCTCCTAATGCGCTCAGCCCTTAGGAACGCCTTTCACTGGTTGATAATGCGATATCGGTTACGTGGTGGAAAGCCCAATGACAAGTTAACCATCTAAGCGCAACAGTCGTCCGCTCGTTCAAGGCTTTGCAACACCGTATTATTACCGCAGAAATTTAACACCTTTTACTATATTTGAATAATGAGTGTGCATAAAATGTTTTATTCTTTCTAATGAATTTTCTATTGAACAAATGCCATTAGGATAGATTCTATCAAATGTTGCACCACCATGTCCACAAAATTGTATGGAACATGTTATTGACTCTATAAGAAAATATGTATGTATGTATGTATGGTATGGCTAGATTTTAAAATCGATTAGATGTTGCCGTCCTTATGCAATCCGTATTGAGTTTCCTGATTAAATCATCTCGTGCAATCAGCATATGAATTACTATTGAAGAAATAACTGCAACAGTGTTTAAAGAAGAGGTGCATATGATACGTGCTACCAATACTAAAATGACAAATAATACGGCCTAAGCAGTGCTTGTTAAGCAAGAAGAGATGGAAGTGAAACCCGTACATCATACCTAATCATGCCAGTCGTATTTATGAGGCTCAACTAGTAAAAAAGACTCGTTATTTTGGTATGAACTACATTGAAAGTAGAAATTATCACTGTGTTAGTTTAATTGATTGGTTATTTGTTTTAGGAGGCGTTAGGTAATGCCAGGTATAAACAAAGTAAATAATTAACTGTATATTGACAGTTTACCTAATTCACCGTATAATTAGTCGAAGGGTGGCCACTTTTTAAATTGCGTGGTTCCCGTTCCTCGTTTTTCTCAGAGTGCATACCTGCTGCTGCTTACGGCGATCTCAGAGATGAATTCGATTGTTTGCCTCTTTGTTACTTCATCGCCACAGTTGTTCGGCATCAGCAACAGTAGACTTCGCGATATCTCTGCTCGAGCGCATCGCTGCCCCAATTTTCGTGGAACATGCATGCAGAGGCTCAGCACAAGAAATAATAGCACAAAACTAAACCGGGGAAATAAGCTGTATGGCACCGCAGGACAAGTTGCCGATTCAACCCCGATGTGCGCATAATAGATGGGCAGATTTTAGACAATCTATATGATGATGCAGCATCGGGTAGGGCGATCGGAGATTTTGAGTGCAAATACGATGCGTTACACTTAGTAGTTATTTACTTTCTAAGGCATAGTCGTATGTGGCTATATTAGCTCCAATTTGTGATCGTTTCTCGATATCAAACGATATAACAAAATGTATAATTTTTTGACTTTAAAGCCTCTTGCAGTCTTGATCTGCCATTACTGGCCTCCATAACGTAGTTCAGACCCCGTGCCCCGATAGTCAGTGCGGCGTACGGGTAGACGATCTGGATGGTATGCGATACCTGGTTCTGTCGTGCAAAAAACTCGTGCCGCTATCGCTTTAGTTACCGGAACGCGTCATATTTATGTTTGGTATGTTTATTAAAAATACCGCATATTAAATTTGAAAAATCTTCTAACAATTTACATAAAAACACACTTTACTGATTTTTAACTTTTGCTTTTTTTGTCCAGAGGGTTCAAACACGCTTCCATTTTCTACTATTCTATTCTTCTCTTTTAAACATACAAGCCTTATTTTTTCAAGCTTGTAGCTGACACTGGTTGTTTATTGTTAGGAAACCTAATGATCTTCAAATCTGGCGCCATGATAGGGTGAGAATATTGCTCTTAATGACTGAAAATTAATTGGCTGCACAGCGTGATCTCGCACACGTCGTGGTGGTGGTTGGTGCAACGCTGAGGCACGACGATCAAAACCATATATGCGGGTGAGTATCTGCTTCGTATCGTCGTTGGATCGTACGGGTCAAGTCCATATGTAGAAGGACGTGTAAAGATGGATTGGTTGAACCATCATTATTTTCGTTTCTTTAAGTAAAAAAAGTTCAAGGGCAGCCAAATGAAAACATGTTTGCTAATGAAAAATACAGGAAATTTTGCAAAACCGTAACAGTGAAGAAAGAGATAATTGACAATCGGTTGCATTTTAGAAGTGGTCTGGGCAAAAAAAAACCGTGTGCGTAGGTGAAATATAATTTCACCACTGTCGTCAGAACTATAATTTTGGTGGACTGGTGGTAATGGACTTTTAATTGAAAACCTTTTTTGAGCATTTCTTATTTTATGAGCGATGTTTGAAAAGAGTGCATTATAATTTGAGTGTCCAATGGCAATAAAATAGTAGCAAAGCAAAGAAGGTAACACTTTTTTGTGATACTTTAGGTTGATTTTAGCATTGAAGCAAAGCAGAGAAATTGGTTCGAATAAATTGTTGAATCTTTTGTCCATGCATATTACCACAGATTAAAAGAATTCGCCACCAGGATGACCTGATCAAGGCATATTTTGTATAAATATTTGCAATGTTTTCTTCCTTTTCCATATTTGAATAAAATAACTGAACAATACTGAAAAAAACTGTTATTTAGGTGTTTGGTAGGTCTGTAGGTTGGTCCGTAGGTTGGTTTGTAGGTTCAGTAGTTCCAACGGAGAAATTGACTAATTGAACATTGTTGGACATACCACATTTAACACTAACCACTATTGTTCGAACAATATACTTTTGGGTAAATCTGGAAAACTTTATCCACGAAACCTGAATTACTCTAGGGTGTTAGCAGTGTTGGGGCGGCCCGGTGGTGTATCCGATAGCGGCGCCGGTCTTCACACGGCAGGACCGGGGTTCGAATCCCGGTGGACCGCCTCCCCGTACGCAGGACTGACTATCCAGCTACGGGTATAACTAAGTCACAGAGTGCTAGCAATTGCTAGCAGGCCAAGACCTCACGAGGTTGTAGTGCCAGAGAAGAAGAAGACGAAGTTATCAGTGTTAGGAGCATTCTAAAGTAAGTAATCGTACTTAAAACTTAGAATCCTAAGAAGAAACATTGATGGAAAATGCTGTAATTAATTTAGAAATCTGACTCTTAATCCGATGTAAACAAAATTCAACCTATTTTTCAACATAACGAAATAAAAATAAATTAAATTACAATGAATGCCTTAAGCTAACAGAATGTTCTAATCCTTGCTCTGTATAGACATTATGAGTTTAAAATAAATCTTCATGTTTTAACAAGTTTTCTTTTAACAACATTGCTCTCAAAAGAAAAAAATGCCGCTGGAGTTTAAAAGATTCGATCAAAGTGCAACTGGACTGGAGTCAAATTGCACACAATACAATTTTAAAAGCTCCAATTCAAGCTTTCTGAAAGCTCAATCTGAACATTCGCTTTTTCAAGAGCGGAAACCAACCCAGTCAACACTTTAGACTACGTGAAGCATAAACAAACTTCAGTAATCGAGGCGTCATTCATCGTTTACTTATTGCTCGTAAAGGTGTGTGTGCTTTCAAGCTTCCTAGGGCAGCATAAAATCGCTACACTAGGGAACCGGAGCCGTTTCTGATTAACAAGCTCTCGATCTGTGCGTGCGTCTTTCCGCTCGTTGAACTTTTGGATAATAAACTCTGTTTTGTTCCCGGAACTAGTGGAAAACGGTGGGTTGGAGACTTCC
>KZ061795.1:308019-346232 GCA_002091835.1 Anopheles maculatus
GAAGAGCGTCCCAAAAACGCCAGGTCGGGGCACTGCGAAACACGAAGCGCAGGATAAAAATGAGTAAAAAACACCAATAACTGCAGAGAACCTTCGTCCTAGATAACACTGAGTGACTACGGAAACTCCCTGCACGTTTGCGGGAGAGCGTGAACTCGGCTTGCAACCATTAATAGCCAGCATGCGGACAGCAGAGTCTCTTACCCTTACAATTGTCCTATGCGCCAACTCCCGGGGTTCCGCGATTGTGTTGTGGAACTCTTTTGAATCGTGCTCCCATTTTACTCTCAAATGTTCGTCCGAATCAAAGCTACCATTCTCTCTTGCATGCGTGCAAGGTAGTACCCGCGCCTGGAATGCTGGCCCTGCTGACACTAACGGCGACGGCTATAGAACAACGACTACTTTTGGGGTCAAAAGTCATCCATACTGCTATACATATGAGGAGATGCTTCATGATTAAACATTGCAAGTCAATAAATGTATTATAACATAATAATAGCGTAGCATATAGTTAATATGACACAATGAAATTGATATATGAACGATTCTATCCTTACTGGTTGAACAATTTGTTATTTTTAGCCTGTCAATGAGGATGTTTGGAAGAAAGCATATACATAGTTATTGAAATAAGGTTGTTATAACGCAGAAAATATTGATTCCATAACGCAATAAATCAAACATAAAATACAAATAAATTATTCGTCAGAATTTGGCTATATGTCCATTTCCATTATATCAAGAACATTTAACATGTACAAGCCAACTTGAATGTCCGGGGTAATAACAAAAATGTAATATTTTAAACGTTTCAAAATTTACACAAAGTTACAAACGAAGGACTACGAAACAGAAAAAGCACTATAGACGCTTGGTGTCATTTGACCCCTCGTGACGACATTTTCATAGGTACAGTTTTGCACCCGCTAGTGTAGAACCCATTGTTCCTTATCGCTCGGGTTTGGCGTTAGTCGCACCTATAAAAGCGACCGTACAGTGCGACAATTTGCCGTATTCTTCGAGTGCCTGGTTAACAGTTCATACCACCTTCGCCTTTTCCACTAAGGACAGGTATCGGCAGTGAGCTCATAACTTAGTGCATCTGCGTTGGTCATCGAGTACGCTGGTACGTTTCAGTGCGTTTTAATCGTATCCTTGAAGAGCGCGTGTCTGTGCTGGTGGGTGTGTGTGTATGTGTTTTTATAGCGTATTAATTGTGTGATAAACATGTTCCATTCTAACGATTAATTAATTATCATACTAACGATCAAAGATGATCGGTGCATTGAAAACTGTGTCTTGTCTTGTAGACATTTTAAGGCATGCATTCACATTTTTGGTTTGGTTGTAGGGATCGTTGATGTAGTACTAAACTGGTGTGTTCATCAAGAGTGCAAAACGTGATTTTACGAGTAATGATAGTTAATTGTTACTATTGCATTCTTCTATTGATCAAGCCTTTACTCATGGATATGAAAGTGAATAGGCAAGCCATTATATAGATAAGAATTAAAAGTATCCGAGTTTGAGTGAAACTTTTACAAATAACGTTGTTAGTTCAGGGAATTTGGTACAAACATCATAAAAAAGGAAAATTTTGACATTATTTGGAAACCGATTATATTTGTAGAAGTTTGCAGATATCAAATAAAAAGTTTCCAGTAGTGTAGTAATAAGAAGTGTCAGACAAGAATCGCAAAAGGTGTTAAAAAAAAAACAATATAAATCTTGTTACCTGAACGCATAGTGAGTGAACCAAACATACATAGTGCTTGTTCCATCTCTTTTTTATGGTTGAAAGCCGTACTTGCTTGTGTTTTGCATATAACGCCTCACTAGACTGGCCAGTTAGTTAGCCTGTGACAAGGAGAGCCGGTCCAGATGATAAGTTTCTAAACTTTACAAATCACCCACAGTTGAGCTTAGGGTAATAGGGAAACGAAATTCCTGGATATGTGTAATGTTTGTCAGCAAAACACTACAACCGTCAGTAAGAACCAGTTGGTGTTCTAGTTAAAAGTGTTATGTTATGTATGAAGTGAAAAGTGAAGTTTCTAACCAGAACAAATCATTTTAAATATAAGAAATAAACTTAAACATTCACAAACAGTATGATTGCTACATCTTACACATTTTTTTTATTCGTGTAGGAAGGCCTGACCGTATTGTTACATCTCACACATTGATTGTTTATAATAACGATATTTTAATTATAAAAACGGAATAGAGACCATTTTTTTTTACAAAAATTGCATTTGATTGTGCTGTGCTGTGGTGTGTCAGCTTTAAAGATCCTTTAAAAAGGTAACAACATATGTAAGAAGGTGTAAGTAGTAAAAGCTTAGCAAAACATCGGTTAGATTACATGGCGCAAAGCAGCAGTATGATATTCTATACGCCTGTCGTACAATATGAACCAACTGAAAACACGTTGTGCATCAACTCTCGGATAGCTAGATAACAGACAGTCCTACACCATCGCAAAGTAGAAATAGATAGTGCTAGGAACTAAAGATAGAACACGGGAGTGTTCCCGATTGCGCACTCATGCGGCCTAGCTTGCTTACTCGATAATTGTTAATCCTTTCAAGCTTAGCATAGGGATGGTAATTATCGCATCGAAAGAAGGCGTGGAGAAAGACAATGTGGCTGCAACGTTCTTTAGCGATAGGATCTGAATGACTTGAATGTCAGACGCTAGCACGAGGTATTGCCGATAATAATGCATTAGCAAGTATTATCACATACTCTTTCGTTGACCTTTTCCCCGAATATTGCTCTCAAATCTAAATGAAGCATATTTAAAACCGATGAAAACGTCTGGTTTGTAAAATAAGGTTAAACAGTTTGATACGAGTTGTGGCTTTCGGTATAACACAGAGCTAGGGAATGAGCTTTTTCTTGACACTCTCCAACGTATTATTCATCGGGTGTGCTTGAATCGTAGAAGATGGAGAAAAAAAATCTATACATTGTTTGATTTTTTGTTCGATAGAGCTTGGTCAAGGCGATCGAGGTAAAAGCAAACACTATCATCAATCTCTGCTTCATACTGTCACTGTTATCCATCAGGTCAACCTGGCTTTACGGTTTAGCACATTTTAGGCGCCAAGTTTGAACTCGTCAATCGATGTTGATAGATTGAGCTATGTATGCTATCATGGATCACTCTTCACGTTGACGTGAAACGTATTCATCTACGTGCCAGGTGTCATCACTTGCTGTTTTGCTTTTCTTTTGCAATGTTGGGTTGATGGAAGAATGAAGAGAAGCATTATTTTTTTGCTCTATGAAACGGTGCCTTTCTGAATACACATTTACGAACATAGGGCATGTATGCAACTACGGCACGGCCCTTGAATCGGGGCCATTTAGTTGTATATTTATAATCGCACGAAGTTAAAAACTTCATATGCTGACCATGAAAAAGTTCTGCTTCAAGTGGAAAAGCACATCAAAGGCCTTAATTAATAACGGTATATCCTGCCAAGAATATGAACTAACACTGCGTCAAGGACTGTGCAAATTAAATCTAGGCCGACATGAATATTATTACAAAGCAAATGAATAAAGTTTTATCATTTTGCTTTTAGTAAGTGGTTGAAATTTAAATGATATTAGTACTATCTTTAAAACAAAATTATATTTTTTTACCAAACCTATTCAGATTGTATGGGACAGCCCTGTGGTGTATACGATAGCGGCGTCGGTCTTCACACGGCAGGACCGAAGTTCGAATCCCGTCGAACCGCCTCTCCGTGCGCTATCCATCTACGGGTAAAAATTGAGTCACAGAGAGCTAGCAATAGCAGACCAAGACCTACCGAGGTTGTAAAGCCAGAGAAGAAGAATTCAGATTGTATGAATCTAACTTGAATTTAAGTTTAAAATTTTTAGTATGCCATTATACGTAAGAAAAGCATAACATTCCGCTCAAGAGGAAGGATCTTCCAACGGGAGGACAATTTTCATAACCTATTTTTATCTACTTTATCGGTTAGTTTATTCATTCCATTCCATGTGGAGGAGAGTTACAGTCTAGTGGGAATAAAACTCATTTAATTGGTCAGGTTCTCTGCCACCAAAAGTACACAGTGATACGAGTGTATCGAAGTTGTGTGGGATACGCTCGAAAGTGAGATTTGTGGTAAAGATTATAAACTCTGTTTGGATTTTCAGCACAAACCGTAAGATTGTTACCAGATACTACACAATGGAAGGTTGCTCGAACACTACATACAGTCTTTTGAAAACGAAGAAAATAATATAGCCTGGTCCAATCGATGGAGGAATGGTAACGAAGCCGGTTGCTAACACGAAAGGACTGGTACCAAATTCCATTCAGCAGGCATTTAAAGTCCCATAATTGGCAACCCTAACCCCCTGGAGGATGTAGATCTAAATAGAACGAAGAAGAAGAAAGGGAAGAAAATGAAAGTCTATTTGCACACATTCACAAATTGGTTGAAATACTGAAACTTAAATTATTTTGTTGCTTATAAAGTTATCTTTATCATAAAGTATACGCTTAAATCGTAATGGTTGTTTGCAGCACTTAGAGAAAATTTCTGCCCGATCGATATGGTGAAATTTGGCTAGATGCCCGGACGCTTATATTGTTGTTGGTGGCAGTTAGATCAATTTTGAATTGTGTCAGAAACAACTAAAATAATTCCATTGAAATTGAAATTAAGTTGAATTTAATCTGATGGGAATCGGAACACGCAAGTACAATCTTTGACATTGTTTAACGCCTCATTTAGCATTGTATATTTGAATTTTACACATGTATAAACAGAATGAAATAATTTTTATTAATGAAATTTTTTGCTTGTGTAAAATATAATACAATCTAGCAATACGGCCAAGCCGTTCTAATTGATTTAAAAAATATATAATGCAATCTGAAATAAAACCGATAGACTTTCTATTCCCATTTTTTTTATATTGATGAACAACAAATGGCAATCGTTTAAAATGAGTTACTACTTTAATATACTGTTTGAAAATTGTCAGAACACTAATCGCCATAGTAGAAAGAACAAAACAAAACATGGCAAAATAAATATGAAAACCTACACTCACAAAAATGAAAAGGCAAACTGCCAGTTTTCATTTGCAATTGATTGCTTCGCTTAAGAAAGCAATTAAAACTTTTCCCAGTCTCTTCCAATGTTTTTGAGGAACTTAATGAGATGTTAAAGAGAGTACAATTAACGAGAAGTAGTGAACCAATCATGTACACGAAAATGCAAAACGAGATTGTTTCAACACGCTGAAGTACTGACCAACACTAGGGGGAAAAAAGTGACAAACGTTCGCTTAAAACTATACTACCAATTACGGATGAACTGCAAGAGCCTGCAAAAAACATCGTTCTAGTTTTGCAATTTGTATCAATTTTATTAATATCACAAAATTTACATAGTAGTTTGTTTTGTGATATTGTTAAAACAAGAAAAAAGGTAATTGCATTTAAGCACTTAACTCGTTTTTAACATTTAAAACATTTATTGTGATTGTGCAAATGTTCACACAATGCTTTTAAAAACCAGACATGTATTTCATTTTTTTCTATGCTTTATGTATTTTGAAAGCTGACAATATTTCTACATTGAAATATTTATTTGTTTTCTGATTGATTCTGTGTTTATTGCATTGCATGAAGATAAAAAGAAGGAAGTTGTTTCTGCTTCTGTCGATGCGTGTTACAAACGGGGCCATGTTTGCTACTGCATTTTGCCGCAATTTAAAGCAACACTTAAACAATGAATCCAACTGGAACATATGTAAAACAATACAAAGAGTATGCGGATAGTGTACGCATGAATCAATTAATCATTGAAATATTGTATGCTCATAACATTGCTGCCGTATTCCCTCGCCTCGTCGATCTGTCTAAAGAGTAATCAATTATATTAAGGATGATTATTCATATCCCATGATGGAGATCTCAACGGGCCTTGTTATCGGAGTATATTGTTAAAGGTATACTGTAAATTGAATTGCCATCAATTAGTACGGACAAATTGCATTGGGTTGATAAATAAAATAACTGCATTGAACAAACAGGCACACCATCGACGGTTTGTCAAACATAATGAAGCTAAATAAAACCATATCAAAGACGTTGACGCAGATGGAATGAATAAAACGTAGTTTGACAATTTTTGTGTGCAATGGTAAAAAACCAAAAACGGTTAACTGATGCGTGCCTCTGTATGCTCAATGGGTCACCATTAAAAGGCACAATACTTGCCAAGGGAACAATTTTTACCCGACACTTTTTTGCTCATGATTCACTTAATTGTTGATCTCCATGGAAAATAAGCAGTTTCTATTTCTTGCTACTTTCTATCTAATGCCACTTAAGGTACCGGGTAGATGATGTGAAGTAGGTACTTTAAGAAGATTTATATTTCCAAAATGAATCAATCAAGCATACGGCCTCTAAAGCAGGCAGGTATGTTCTTAAGATGTTCGAAAATTGAATATACCTCAAAAAAATATTATCTGTCCAAGGGATCCAAGATGCCTTAGTTGTCATGCTTTGTGTTGTGGTAAATTTAAAAATTCTGCGTTCCTGGTGTTCCTAGGCTTTTCTATGTTCTTCTTGTTTTTCATAGCTTCCCGACCTGCAAGGTCTTGTCGGCTATCTAACGACAAAGTAGTCAATCCAGACTACGGTTGAACAGTGCGATACCCGTACCTGACGGGTACTGAAACTGGCACCGTTAACGCCTTGGCATGGGACAAGCATATACATTTAATATGAATAATATAAATATACAAACACAGTAGAAAAGCATATTTTAGAACTTTTTGTTATATTTATTTGTAGATTGATAAAACAGCAAAAATGTCTCCAATCTCGGACTTCCGCAAGAAGAAGCTGCTGTACGTGTTTAACGTATTCTTCGGTAAGTATCCTTCAACCAAAGATACAATTAATAAAACACATCATATCATTCAAAAAGTCTCAAATAGCATACTAGACTGCAAGCAGTAAATAATGCTAAAAATAGCATGAAGCTTGGATAAATAAAAAAATAAACAACAAAAACATTGCAGAGGTACGTTATATGGCGAATTATAAACTGTTTGAGAACTAAGAGAGTTATAAAACTAGCAGTAAGTTTAGGAAATTTATAATGTCACTTGGGTACCATTAAACACGTTTGTTATGGGAGTTTCTACTTTCATTACTTATTTTATCCTGACATTAGCTTGCCCAAGCGACTGCTCGGTCTTCTTACATTCACACTAGCACGATGACATTTACAGGTTCTGCGACATTTAAATTGATTTTGGTACGAATTCTTGCGTACTATTTCATACAGAAAAACGGAGTGTGATTTTAATAACGTCAACTCCTGATGGTTGAAGTCATGAGCCACAAAATATCGTTCATCGTTGGTGGTCAAGAAATTGGTTTGTAGCTAAGAACTGAGCAAAATATGGTGACATTTTGACAAGGAAAAACTTGATGATGACAAGTTGATGGATCCAAACATTTTATGGTTTTTGTATTATATTTAACAGCAACCATTGTTAAGAAGGACAGTTTGAAGTTTAAACATACATTATGTTTGAAAATGAGAGAAACATGGATTAAGTGTCATGGTAATTGATAAAGGTCAAAACAAGAATTAAGATGTAGGAACGGCAAAATAAATCCAAAGGGTAACGAATGACAAACCAGGTAATTGTTACAGGAAACACTGGCAAACACGCGCTGTAAATGTTCATTGCATGCGAAAAATATAATTTCCTATGAAATATTTATGCACATTTCATGGAAAACATGTGTTCAAAACGAAACGACGCTTGATAAGCATGTAGACATGGGTTGTTTTTATTGGGCTACATACCTTTCATATCATTTTTTTCACTTTTTATGCTTCAGTTAGTTTATCACAATCACAACAATACCATATGCAAGGCAACAATGCTCAATGAAATCAACCCGCAATGACATCCAACTAATGCAATTTTTTTTATTGAATAGATGTCAACCAGAGCGGAGAAATCGACCGTAAAGATTTCGAATTAGCAATTGAGGTGGGTAAATATGACTGGAAGCGAGCTGAGTAACACATACTGTACAGCAAACCATGGTACTGCTCATACAAACTAATTTTGTTTCTGCTTCTTCACACTATTTCATGGGGTGGCACATTTGGGATTTTAGAAAATCTGTGAACTTCGCGGTTGGCCAGCTGGTAATCCAAAGAATGTAGAAACGCACGATAGCATGTTCAAGATCTGGGAAGGCTTGCGCTCCAAGGCGGATAAAGATAACGATGGTCAGGTAAGCGAAACTTTTCATTCTCGCCTTGATTTGAATTTAAAAGAGGGTAAAATCTTTTTTAATCCATCCCTCTGTAGTAGTACGAGCACGGGCAGCACGAAAGTGCTTGTCAGCTAGCTGCGGTTTAATGAAAAAAGCTAGAAGAGTTTTGCGTGACAGATCAGAAATAAGCATCAAAAGCAGCGGTGGCATCAAGTGCGTTAGAAAAGTTTATCAGGTCGTTTCATTTATTGTTTCGAAATAAACCTCTCACAGTGCACTTGCTGAACAATATTCCTATCCTTCTTCAACATTTAGACACATCCCAGGTTTAAACGTTTGATGTATTTTACTTCCACACTGTACACATTTGTCTGAACATTCCTGAAGAAAGTGATAAGCTGTAGAGCCATTTAATATTGTCATGATGGGTGAAGTGTAAAATACTTATCATTCCAAAACGATGCTGATACAAAGTGCAATGTGCGTACGCGTAAAGAAAAGAACATTTACTCAAAAGCTGCGAACATTGAGCATTCAACCGGATGATTGTCTGAACCTATTTCATGGACTTAGTTTTAGTTGCGTCTCTGCACTTCTGAGGTTTAACACCTTTACATTCACCGTCCATTCAACGTTCAAAATGGTCGTGTAGTGGATTGTGTAGTTCTCGCCGAAATGTTGTGCAAAAACAACTAGGCTCTATTTACGCTTGTGAATCATACCGTATGTTTGAGACGGCAAAGCTCCACCATGTGTACGGCTTTGCATTCTGATTTGTAGAACGCGACATCACGAACCAAGCGAAGATTAATGATCTGAGGATTAGTTTGAGCACAGCCGAAAGCAACTATAATGTACTGTGTAGAGTATTATGCGTCCACTGCGTGATGTACGATGACTGCTTCTTTCGAGCACTTGTTTGGGGTTTCATGTTTTGATCACAGGTTCAAAACGAAGTGGTTTCTGATAGGCTCATCATGACTACTAAAATTTTACGTTTATTTGGTCTTAACCATACAAGTGGCTGCTGAAAACACTGTCGTACCATAAATGAAAAATGATACGATGGGAAATTGATAACAGTAAGAATTGCTAATGGTTAGCTTACACATTGGAATATGTTGACATTTTTTGTTCCATTCACAATCTAACGTCAAGTACGAGACTTAACTCGTAATTTGATGGGTGACTTGTTGTACAAACCGTCAATCCTTTCCATGAAGCGTTAGATTCCTTAAAGTTTAGAAATTTCAATCTTACCGGGTTTGCTATTATGTGTTGTGTTATGCGTATCACCAGGCCGCAGACTGTTCCACACCATGTGCTGTTGTAGGCTGTCAAATAACTGACAGTTATGGAAGAAAGGAACACGTGGAGTGAAGATGTGAACTTCCGTCACGATTATGTACTCACTTCTCTTCTCCTTCGGCTGATAAGAATGTGTTATCTTGTGTTTATTTGTAGTCAACGAATCCAACTATGAAATGACAAAAAAAACAATTTGCAAATTATTTCCTTTCCAATTTACAGCAAAAGATGTATTTAAAATGGGAAAGATATTAATTTGTGGTACAAAAAAATATCCACAAATAGAAATGCTGTATAGCCATCATATACCATCGTGTTTATTTACTTGGCGATTTTACGAGTAATAAAAACGAGCTGCTACTACCTGTAGGGGCACAGCAAAATGTGCACAGTGAAAGCAGCAAACGCAAGATGCAGTAAGCTTTTCAACTCTATTTGCAAGGTCCACAATTTTGCATGACGGTTGTGTTGAACGCATTCGTAAAACGCGAAACGGGAGTTAGCAATTTCTGCTATCTCTCCATACAATCGACAAGCTTATATTTATCACGGTGCAGGACCTGTAGGGAGGAGAACAAATCTGATTGCAATTCTTAGACAGAAGCCAGCAACGTTGTCCTGTTTCGTAAGCTAGCATGGTGTTTTTATTTATAAAAAAAGAGATTAGAGAACTGGGTAAATCAGTTTGAAATTTTTTATACGATCTTATGGAATGGAAAATAACGTAATGGAGATAAATATTGTACGAGATTATTCTTGGTGCCTCGGTTTTAGAAAACTATTATAACATTTTACAGCTTTTTCCCAGAATGTCCACACCTTATTCTTCATTCCTCTACCTTAAAGGTGTGTAGGTCTGCCATTTGCGTTCGGAGGGTTTTTACATGCTAGACAGTCAGTCATCCGCACGACATTTTTCATTTACAACTGGGTTTAAAAGTGGTTCACGCTTAAATGAACATTACAATTTCAATATCAGTAAAATTTTATTAAAAAATCATAGAGAACGTTGAGTGTGAATGTTATCGTACGTTATGTTATCGAGTTGTCTACAAACTTTCAGCTGTGCAGGAAAAAGATAAACGAATTTTCAAACTAACTCAGTTTATATCGTAGCATTCCTTTTTTCAGCAGCAGAGTTGCAATAAGACTTAAGGCAGTTTATTGATACGTGCATACGAACCTTAGCCTGCATAGACTGGCCCTTTTCAAACAAAGCACGTTTCGAGCTAAACACAATATTCATGTAACTTGAAATAATAGCGTTAACCTTTTTTTTGCACAGATTTTCCCTCGAGGCACTACTTGGCAAGACTATCTTTTTTGTACATTTTTAATATTACTATGTAAGAATAAACTGAGCATGACTCACTACCCGTTGCCATATACGATACTCGGGAGAATAGCAGCTAGGGCGTCGCGAGAACAGATCCCACTGGGAGACCAAGCGTCTACGTAGCATGTCCTGAAATTTGGGCTACGTAATACAATTTAAGCCATGTTAGTTTATGGAGACAGACAGGCCAAGATCACTCGTTGCATCGCAGCGTAAAAAATATACCAGTTGGAGATTGTTCAGGCCACTTTAAGGCTTCATTTCATCTATTACTTTAGGTCTTTTCTTTTGCTCGTTGTTGTAGCATATTGGGTAAGCTGGATTATGGCAAAAGGCTATTGGTTCCATATGTGAATTCTGTCAACGATTTGTGGTGTGTTGAATAATGCATTTTCATATACACGATTCGGCGAAAAGATGCAAGGTTTAGAAATTTATTGGAAAACAATGTGTTCCAACAAAACTACGGCAACTATCGATGATACAGTTGTTCATACTCATAGAGCTTGGCTATCTGTGTGCACGTTGTTTGTCATTTGAGGCCGATTAATGCGGTCGCTCGTGCTGGTACCATATTTTGGTGTTTTTTTTCCCCCTATTCGACACATCGCTCAAAACATGGCGACCAAATGTGTGCAAACCATACAAACCTAAAGAACCTCTGGTACAATCAAAACTGGCACATTGCCAACAGTTATATTAAATTAATCGTGCCAAAGAACTCCCAATAGCACACATTTTGAAACAAGGTAAAACCATGCGTAGCGGTCGAACGTGTTCTGTTTATAAATCAGGGCATTGCTTATACTGGTGGAAAATTAAACCCCTGAAACTCAAAACTGACCACAGCTTGAATGAAACATTTTCCAAAAATGTGCAAATGTGACGGTGCGACAAACATGTGGCTGAAAAGAACAAGAAGAATTTGGTGCAGTGCGTGTGGTATGCATTCTTTGCTATCGTAAAAGGAGTCAGACAGAACTCAAATATTTTACACACTCACGTCAGAAGTTTTGAATAGCTGAAACACGAGTTAGAGGATCTTAATGTGACAAGTGAACTTTTGTAAAATAGCGCAGGTTGAAAGGATAGCTGTAGCTGTGTTTATGCGAGCGCCTTTCTGCCAACATGAAGCTTTAAGCTTCTATTGTGATTGTGTTAAATGACCAACCTATCCTATAACTCGTATTGGACATACGCAATAGTTGTATGTACGGTTGTAAATTGGCTAGCTCGAGTAAAGGATCAATCCAGCTTATGTAAAGTAGAATACAACTTTTAGAACAAATACGTTTCTTTTTCCAGGTATCTGTTGATGAATGGTGCAACATGTGGGATGCCTACGCTAAGGACCCAAGTACTGTCATGGATTGGCAACTGAGGTATGTTTTTGTTTGTGTTGTGAACTGAAATAATGTTGTTATACTTTGTTTTTAAAGATAAAAAGTAAATAATTTTGTTTTAGAATGATTTTTCAATTTATTCTACTTACTTTATTCTACTTATTCATTAAGGCACGAAGCCGTACTTTCGCCGTGCACATAAAACACATAAAAATTATTTAAAAAAAGAATAGAGTTTATCTTACAGTTATCATGTTATTTATGTTAGATACCTGCTGCTGATTGAATACCTACTAATTCTATTTGTTTCTATTGGGGTGTCCTTAAAGTAGAAAACAAGACTATTTTCACTATATTTTCAAATTATTTGCTAACCCTTTAAGGATGAAAAATAAGCGTAAAAAGCTGCCTAAAGCACGTGAAACAATCGTTTATCTCCATTTACATTGTGGTACTAATGTGATGGATTCTGATATTTGGAAGGTACAATATTCCACAGTCTCTCCATTGTGTTGAAGACATTAAGTGAGTTCATGCGAAACGGATGTTTGCAGAGAGCAATAATATCTGTCGGAAAGCGAGTATAAATTAAATCCCTTTATATCTCTGATTTCTCAAGTACTAGCAAGTTGGGAAAATGATTTATGTCACCGGTAAGATGAAGTGCAGGACAAACGGGTTATGGATCTGGCTGAGAAGATTTGTTGAATAGTTGGATGCTGCTAGTCAATGAAAAAAAAATCAGTTGTGACATTTTTCAGCAAAATACGACAGGTGATACCTACAAATTTAATTTCATTCAACTATTTACAGGAACCTAACGTAACAGAAATTTTATTTGTAAATACGAGTAATACAACATCAAGTTGATGAAAAAGTACCTGAAGAAAGATTAAAACAAATCATTCTTCCTACATACTTCTATTTTTACGGTACACAAAACAGTTTTAGAAATATATTTTTGTTTTAATCAGCTAGTTTACGTTGTTTGAATAGCACAAATCTGCTGAAATATTTTAGTATCATATTTTTCTCCGGTATTCCTTAAAAATGTTCACACTTTCCTTTTCATTATATTTTAGATACATGAATTTCATGTTTGACCTGGAAGATGCCTCACACGACGGAACAATCGACGGTGATGAATTTTCGATTGTGTGCTCCAGCTACGGTGTTGATAAAAATGAGTGTCAGGAGGCGTTCAAGAAGATGTCAAAGGTTTGTTACATCGTAATGGTATGGGTTCGGTAGCTAGCGCAGTATCTCGAAAACGGAAGCAGATAATTTAATCGCTTCCACATTGGGTTCTTAACAATGATTCTATTGAAATGGATAATCGACTTTTGCTTACTGTCTATTTATCTAGCAATACACGGAGCTTACGGAATGGTATGTCCGCAGTTTTCGTGGTATCGATTTCAATTTTATGAGTCGAAATACGATACCAGCTATTTTTCGCACGTCGTGGAATGGGTTTACGAGCCACTAGTGGCGAGTAGCAATCCTTCATAAATATGAAAGAATTGAGCAGTGCAAAAGTTTACAAAATCAATTGAAAACATACCACAAAATTTGATTTTATGCTTAAGTGTTATTCTTTAAAATTGTGAATAAAACACAAACTACATATTTTAACCAAGGTGTTATATCTTGGTTTCATTTAGTATATTAGACCATGTTAATCTTGTTTTATGTCTGGATATCAAATCCTGTTCAGACTGCCTCACAGTTCGTAGGCTTGATTTTCCAACTATGGCTCACATCAATTCAAGAAAGCCACAATGGTCAGCTCGGGATTTCTCCAGATTGTATTGCTATATAAGAAAAAGAATGTTAAGTAGCTGCGACGAATTCGCACATAAATAATACATTATAGAGGTTATGTTGTTTTGAAGAAGATGAAATTCAATTATATATATAATCTTTTCTGTAAATGTGCATTAAAACTCGCTCATGCCTGATTGTTCTATTTTATTTTTTTCGGCTTTTATACAATTTAGGGCGCAGTGGAGGTAAACCGTGAAGAGTTTGCTGACCTATGGCGTGAATACTTTTCATCAGATGATCCAACCTCACCCGGTAACTTCATTTTTGGCAAAACATCTTTTTAACGGATTTATAGCCTTTGAATGTGCCAACGGCTGTACGCTTAGTCCAGGAAAGAATAACCGACCCGCTAATTGCCAATAATGGAGAAAGTATGACGCAGATAATGATGATAAAAATAAACGACGCCAGTGGGTGCGCATTGCAACGTGGGTGCGAACGGGAAATTATCCAAAATACCCATCCAAATAAATGTTTCGATGAACGCATTTTGATTCACGGTCCACGGCCCTAACATCGGTTTCTTACACTTTGGTAATCGGTTAACAATGCTAGTTGAAATAAAGCAGATTATGCTGTCTTAGTTTTTGCTGTGCTTATTTTGTTTCCTTCTGTTGAGTTTTAATACAATACCTGTTACTTTCATTTGAACTTGCCGTGACTATATTATTAACAACACGGTCCTTGGTTGAGATATGCTTCTAAGAACAAAAGAAAAACGTTAAACAACATATTTTACGGCTCATTCTACTGGTCAGCAAGGTAACATCACAACGCAGAGATTGCCCACGCGAACAAGGATACAAATCCAAAAATAATACACTTTTAGTGGATTATAATTTGGACTTAACAATTTTCGCAAACAGCAGATGCAAAAAATGATTGAAAGCCTCCAGACGAAAATCCGAACAGTGTCATAATTATATATGCTGTGCAGGTCAAAACTAGGCTAGAATATCCGAAGAAATGGGCAAAGTCAAATTAGTTTACAATTTGTTGGTTCGATAAGAATGTTAATAGCTTACCTATTAATATTATAATATCCTGTACTTTAAAGCAAGTATATTCAGTTTTGTTTTTGTATAATATATTATGTAAGTTTCATTCGTTGATTAAATGAATCATTTGCTATAAAAGTACAAGTAGCTGCTACTGCATCAATTTCCCTGACGATGTCTTTGTTTGAATGTTTTTATTCAAATATAAAACGAAAAAAACTAACGTACAACACTTTACACAAAAAAAACCTCATATCATAAATGACCGTTAGAAAAGCATTACATATATGGACGAAACCATTTGTTTGAAAATAGGCAATATTATTTTCTATTTCTATTTATGTCTAAGTGACGTTCATTCTGAATTGTATCTTACTTATCAAAACAAAACTTTTGACCTGAGTTGTTGGTATACCGAGCCAAATATATGGAAGATATTATGATTGTATTTTGGTTACGACAAATGATAGCCACAAATGAAACTTCATACCAATTGTCTTGATAGGTAGACAAATCGGAAGAAAAATACACAATTTATAGTGAATGAAATTTATCAACGATTTTGTCATCGTGTACAACCAGGCGTGCAGCTCTTGTTAACGATGTTGAACAGTAAAGAACAGATCAATGTGCAGCACAGTGAAATGAATTGCTGCACAGAAAACAGAATCATACAACAGTCACCGAATCGAAAAATGGCAGCAGATGATTGTAATGTCATCAAAGTACTCTGTACTGAGCATAATAATGATATTCAAACATTACATGTGCATGTGTAGTAGATCCGATCTATGGAACATGAATGATATAATCTAAATTTGTAACCGTTTTTAAGGAAACAAAAATATTTCTTGTTGCTAAATGAAAAAAAAACAATCTTGAAGGAAACTATAACGAAACTTAACTTATCCTGTGTCATTGTCCACAAAGATGTTCACTATCTAAACCATTTCTTTACTCCACTCTTTGAAATTGTATACCTACATTGAACTTCACACTTCTGTAAATCGACAATACATGTGCAAACAGCAGCAATGTAGATGTTTTGGAAAGAACTCGCATTCTATTTCATGTGCATTTCGTGACAGCAGAGGCTCTAGCGTTACTGTTACTACTTTGAAAATGTTTGGTCAGAATCCAACTTTCTTTCCTGTGTTTCGCACTTCTTGTTCTTACTGTTACATTAGCTTACATTCCTAAACCAAATACACTAGAATCAGTACAGTTGTGCATGTGCGTGAATAAAACGATTCAACAGGGAAATCGGCCTTAGCTGAGATCATTAATTGGAAATAAACAACAATTTCAAACGTTGAGCCAAAATCAAGAGCAAGAATCAAATACCACGTTCTGGCAAACCCAAAACCATGAAACCAGCAGTGTGTACTACGGTACGAAACAAGACAGCATGGTCGTCAATTAAATGTATCTCGTTCGTGTTTGAAATGTTGCCTATTGGAACACCTCTTCGGAATGTGGAGAAGGTCCATTAAAACACCATTCAAATGTCAATTCATTTATTGGTATATCAAATCTTGCTCCAAATCGATTTACCTTTAACGAGTAGTAGTTTTCTAAACGATTTAACGAATGTGTCTATTGAATGTCTATTCCACGAGGTACTGTGCGAATCAGCAAGTCGTGGAGTTAATATCATTACCTACACACATTAAGAAAACTATATAGATATATTAATGTTGAATGTTATGAGATTTGCCGAAAACAACAATCTGTCAAACAAAAATTGGTGAAAAATAAAAAAAGTTTTATGTGGATAAGACAAATGTGACTGTTTTTTTTAGCGTGGTTGTTCCGAAACAGAAGCTCTTTTGCAAAATGACGCATGTATGTGATTGTTTTTCAAGTTTTGTCAATTTTCAGATCTTTCTATGATGGTAATCAAGTGGCTTAAACTATTCAACATAAGGAAAATACTTTCAACAAAAGAAAAAAAAAACATTTCATTCTCTAAAACACTTTCCCAATCAAAAACTGGGCCAACGTTTTCTAAATAAAAATGAGACGCGTTGTTGCTTCGTTTCAATAATTAAATATTTGGAGCAATGCCGTTAGCAAGAAGAAAATGAAACTGTTAGCTAAACATAGCTTTGTAACTAAATCGTTCCACCGTCACTATCAAATGAAGCCCTTAAGCTTTAAATCACCATAGAAGCAAAAACGTAATTACACGAATAAATTTACTGCAAATACTTATAGATGCATGTAAGTCGAGGTAGGTTTATTGCAATGAAATAATTACATACCTTTGTGACTTGTACCCTCATCTATAGGCTTATTTACAGCCTCTCATGGATGCGCGTATGTATGTGTGTAAAGAGGGAGAGTGCAAGAGAGCAGCACTCATGAAAATGACGTAGATGGAAATATGTGTCAGAGGTAAAAGAGATTTTTTTTAGATGAAAAATTGTTCTAACAACGACTAACACATTAACCATAAATATTTACTTTGTCATAAACAGTGTTCTTTTATACGGAATTATGTACTTTCTTTCTTTTAGCTTTTAGTTGTTTGCCGCTTCAAATGCAAACGCGTCAACGCCATTATACAATTTCAATAAAGATGAACCACGCATTGTCCATGTCTTGATGCTTTAAAATTTACTGTACGGGCTAAGCCGTCCGGTGCCATTCTCCGGCCATCGTTATCAGTTGCCAACGGAGCCTTATGAGTTCGTTTGGCACAAACGGAGTCAACATTTCTTCTGAACGTCTTCCTTTCGGACAGACAGATCGATGTTTCAGAGTTGTACGTAAGTAAGTAATGAGACTATAAATGATCCATACTAGCCTCAGCGTCGCCCATCACGGGCGGGTTTTTTTTTTGCTTGAATATGTTTCCTCAGGCCGCAGTATGACTGGTTGGCGTCCAGCTCCCATGTGCGTGTCTCCGCAGCGTTATTTCTCATACTAAAATTATGTGCGCAATTATAGTTTGCTTTTGATTCAACCGTAAGTGTCAGTGCAAATAAGTTTGATGCACAACTAAACTCTGCTCACATTAAGCTACATGTCTGACTGGATAGTGCGCTTATCTTGCACTATCTTGCGGTAACTCGTCGATCTTGTTTAATTATCTTACTATGAAAAGCAGTTCCTTGGGTATGACGATAGTTGCATTGGTTGGCCATGGTTTGATTATATCAATCAAGACACGTCAAACTAGATCTTGTGTAATGCGATCTAGCTTCACACAATCACTCTTTTCTCATACTTTCTCGAGTGAGAAAACACCAAGCAGGCAAACGAGGAAACACTTGCACGTGTAGTTTCCTATTCCGTAATTTCAGTTCCTTAATCGCTTGCTACCAAGCGCATACATGTGCGGATGCAATTTTACATTGGCATCAATAACTGTCTTCTTCCCAGACCTCACGTTGATAAATCAGAAACGAATAAAACATCACGATTGTAACGGATTTCCGACAATGCCCCTGTTTAGAAAATCTACCAAAATGATACTTGACGATATAATGTAGTATAACGATGCACATGTACCTATGAAGCATAGTTGTTTTCAGTCTGTATTTTATTAACGTTTATTTTTTAATGTTACAATATCCACATAGATCGAAAAAACCAGTATGTACCTTCGTCCCGTACGTTGGACTGTGATTATCCTGTTACGCGAACATCCAAGTCAGAAACGGCAAACAGAATCATACAACAGTCACCGAATCGAAAAATGGCAGCAGATGATTGTAATGTCATCAAAGTACTCTGTACTGAGCATAATAATGATATTCAAACATTACATGTGCATGTGTAGTAGATCCGATCTATGGAACATGAATGATATAATCTAAATTTGTAACCGTTTTTAAGGAAACAAAAATATTTCTTGTTGCTAAATGAAAACAAAAACAATCTTGAAGGAAACTATAACGAAACTTAACTTATCCTGTGTCATTGTCCACAAAGATGTTCACTATCTAAACCATTTCTTTACTCCACTCTTTGAAATTGTATACCTACATTGAACTTCACACTTCTGTAAATCGACAATACATGTGCAAACAGCAGCAATGTAGATGTTTTGGAAAGAACTCGCATTCTATTTCATGTGCATTTCGTGACAGCAGAGGCTCTAGCGTTACTGTTACTACTTTGAAAATGTTTGGTCAGAATCCAACTTTCTTTCCTGTGTTTCGCACTTCTTGTTCTTACTGTTACATTAGCTTACATTCCTAAACCAAATACACTAGAATCAGTACAGTTGTGCATGTGCGTGAATAAAACGATTCAACAGGGAAATCGGCCTTAGCTGAGATCATTAATTGGAAATAAACAACAATTTCAAACGTTGAGCCAAAATCAAGAGCAAGAATCAAATACCACGTTCTGGCAAACCCAAAACCATGAAACCAGCAGTGTGTCTACGGTACGAAACAAGACAGCATGGTCGTCAATTAAATGTATCTCGTTCGTGTTTGAAATGTTGCCTATTGGAACACCTCTTCGGAATGTGGAGAAGGTCCATTAAAACACCATTCAAATGTCAATTCATTTATTGGTATATCAAATCTTGCTCCAAATCGATTTACCTTTAACGAGTAGTAGTTTTCTAAACGATTTAACGAATGTGTCTATTGAATGTCTATTCCACGAGGTACTGTGCGAATCAGCAAGTCGTGGAGTTAATATCATTACCTACACACATTAAGAAAACTATATAGATATATTAATGTTGAATGTTATGAGATTTGCCGAAAACAACAATCTGTCAAACAAAAATTGGTGAAAAATAAAAAAAGTTTTATGTGGATAAGACAAATGTGACTGTTTTTTTAGCGTGGTTGTTCCGAAACAGAAACTCTTTTGCAAAATGACGCATGTATGTGATTGTTTTTCAAGTTTTGTCAATTTTCAGATCTTTCTATGATGGTAATCAAGTGGCTTAAACTATTCAACATAAGGAAAATACTTTCAACAAAAGAAAAAAAAACAATTCATTCTCTAAAACACTTTCCCAATCAAAAACTGGGCCAACGTTTTCTAAATAAAAATGAGACGCGTTGTTGCTTCGTTTCAATAATTAAATATTTGGAGCAATGCCGTTAGCAAGAAGAAAATGAAACTGTTAGCTAAACATGGCATCGTATTAACATCGTTCCACTGTCACTATCAAATGAAGCCCTTAAGCTTTAAATCACCATAGAAGCAAAGACGTAATTACACGAATAAATTTAGTGCAAATACTTATAGATGCATGTAAGTCGAGGTAGGTTTATTGCAATGAAATAATTACATACCTTTGTGACTTGTACAATCATCTATAGGGTTATTTACAGCCTCTCATGGATGCGCGTATGTATGTGTGTAAAGAGGGAGAGTGCAAGAGAGCAGCACTCATGAAAATGACGTAGATGGAAATATGTGTCAGAGGTAAAAGAGATTTTTTTTAGATGAAAAATTGTTCTAACAACGACTAACACATTAACCATAAATATTTACTTTGTCATAAACAGTGTTCTTTTATACGGAATTATGTACTTATCTTCTTTTAGCTTTTAGTTGTTTGCCGCTTCAAATGCAAACGCGTCAACGCGGTTATGCAATTTCAATTAAGATGAACCACGCATTGTTCATGTCTTGATGCTTTAAAATTTACTGTACGGGCTAAGCCGTCCGGTGCCATTCTCCGGCCATCGTTATCAGTTGCCAGCGGAGCCTTATGTGTTTCATTTGGCACATACGGAGCCAACATTTCTTCTGAACGTCTTCCTTTCGGACAGACAGATCGATGTTTCAGAGTTGTACGTAAGTAAGTAATGAGACTATAAATGATCCATACTAGCCTCAGCGTCGCCCATCACGGGCGGGTTTTTTTTTTGCTTGAATATGTTTCCTCAGGCCGCAGTATGACTGGTTGGCGTCCAGCTCCCATGTGCGTGTCTCCGCAGCGTTATTTCTCATACTAAAATTATGTGCGCAATTATAGTTTGCTTTTGATTCAACCGTAAGTGTCAGTGCAAATAAGTTTGATGCACAACTAAACTCTGCTCACATTAAGCTACATGTCTGACTGGATAGTGCGCTTATCTTGCACTATCTTGCGGTAACTCGTCGATCTTGTTTAATTATCTTACTATGAAAAGCAGTTCCTTGGGTATGACGATAGTTGCATTGGTTGGCCATGGTTTGATTATATCAATCAAGACACGTCAAACTAGATCTTGTGTAATGCGATCTAGCTTCACACAATCACTCTTTTCTCATACTTTCTCGAGTGAGAAAACACCAAGCAGGCAAACGAGGAAACACTTGCACGTGTAGTTTCCTATTCCGTAATTTCAGTTCCTTAATCGCTTGCTACCAAGCGCATACATGTGCGGATGCAATTTTACATTGGCATCAATAACTGTCTTCTTCCCAGACCTCACGTTGATAAATCAGAAACGAATAAAACATCACGATTGTAACGGATTTCCGACAATGCCCCTGTTTAGAAAATCTACCAAAATGATACTTGACGATATAATATAGTATAACGATGTATAGTATAGTTGTTTTCAGTCTTTATTTTATTAACGTTAATTTTTTAATGTTACAATATCCACATAGATCGAAAAAACCAGCACATACCTTCGTCCCGTACGTTGGACTGTGATTATCCTGTTACGCGAACATCCAAGTCAGAAACGGCAAGTCGAGATCTTTCCTAGGTGTAGCGTCAAAGAAAGAGAAGATTGATATTTTTTTACTGATACTAATGTTTGTTTGGGGCGGCCTGGTGGTGTATACGATAGCGGCGCCGGTCTTTACACGGCAGGTCTGGGTTTCAAATTCCGTTTGGACCGCCTCCCCGTACGCAGGACTGATTATCCAGCTACGGGTAACAAATAAGTCAAGGAAAGCCAGTTATATATGGCAGCCATAAATGTATGGTGCCATAAAAAAGAAAGAAGAAGAATGTTTGTTCTCCTAATGCACCTAGCAAGTAATGCATCTAGAGCGAATATTACAGCTGGATGTCGAGCGGGTAAGCCAATACCATTTACAAGCTATGTGCTTCAACTATGATTTGAACTCGTGCTCGTTGCTTGTAATTAATCTTCTTGGAAGAATAGAAGAAAAATTATCACAGTGACACGAACTCAATTTCCCTATTTGAAGCATGCTTCATAGCACCTTACGATCATTGGTATGCTTTTCTACCCATATTTGACAAGTTTCATTTAAACAATTAACTACACAAAGTATTATTTAGAAAAAAATTAATACATCTGGATACTGTTTGGCACGAATTCATGAAAGTAGAGCTGCCGTTCAGCTGTTTTAATAATATTGACCCAACTGTAGGTAGATCGAAGATCGTTGCTAGCCGCATCGAATCGCAATCGAAAGTCCGGCTAAACTTCAATCCCTTCCAGAAAACGACGGAATGGCTGTGTAGAAAGGTAAGGCCAGTCTTTTGCATGCAACTTCCTTACTCTCGCTACGATTACCCGGGTGCGCTCGGAAGTTCGCGAAGAGCGAAGCGAGACGCAACCGGTCGAAAAGTGTATGAGTAAAAGGGTAAAAGCGAACGAGTGTTGGTGTCGTACGCCATCTCCCCCTTTGCCGGGTGGTACCTAAAACTTCACAGCAGATCGACGCACAGATCGACAGACGAACCGTCGCTCTGCCAGTCAGATCGCGTCCGTCGGCAGCAAAACAAACAGAAAACATATGCTCTGATATGTTTCCGAGTTATGCATAATCGCGAAGCAGTTACAGCTCACGTGTTGACCGATGATGATCACATATTTTAGTGCAATACCGTTTAGCACCCTCGGCTCTCTCGGTGTAATACTTCTGTAGCGAATAATTAAAACGCGTGGTGTGTATTTGTTTTGAGTGCATGTGCTGAAACTCTGCGATCTTGCTGTACCTCGAAAAGTCAGCTAATTTTGGTGGCTTTGTCCATGTGTTTGGTGAAAATTGTGGAATGATTCAGTGAACAACAGCTTTGTCAGTGTATAACGTGTGTAACGTTACCTGAGTTGTTTAAATTGGTGATCTTAACATAAACTGGGTGTCGTGTAACTCCTTTGAGGGCATCTTGCATGTCATGGCATTATCCAAGTAGCTGCACAAAAAAAAAACTAGTAACCATGTGCCCGTACACAAACCTGGACAAATGTGTTTAAAGGTGTGATTTGATTCTGTCATAAAACCTCCAAAAATACTACTGTTTTATTCTTGATAATGTAACAAAACAAGAGAAGTGACAAAACAATCTTTAGCCAGTTTGTGCAGTGTTCGTGTGTATCAATGTATAAACTTTTAATTCTACCAAGCCGTACACTCCTATAATCGTAAAAGCTAATGGGTGATCCCCTACGGGGTCATATATGGAATACCCATGGCGTTATCCGCTTACGGTAGCTCATCGCTTAATTGCAGGCGCTTGTTGCTGACAGGATCAAATCTCGAACAATAGCCTATTGAATAACAGTGCAGTGCCCATTATTACTATCATTACTACTACTATTATTATTATCGTCAGCATCGTTGCTTTCCTGAACACGGTGATCGTTTGACCATAGGCTGCCACTGGTTCCACATGTCTGGCTGACCCTTGTATCGATTATTGAATGTGTGTGCCAGCTTTGTCTGACTTCCAGACGATCATTTCACTTTCAATTTTGTGTAACTTCTCGTTTGCCCTCTGCGCTTCTATGCCATTCCATTCCAGACACCCAACTGGCAGCAGTTGCCCCTTTAACTTTCAGTGGTGTGTGCGTGTGTATGTGTGTGTTTGTGTGTTTTTTTTTGCAGATTTATAATCATTTCATTTTTCTGCATCGCTTCTCCTGAAGTAGCAACATTAGAAAACAATGCTCATTATTAACGTTAGGCCAATGCGATTGGCACCATTGATAGCGACTTCCGCTTAAGATGTTAGTTTATGGTAGCGGGTCATTAAAGTCTGCAGCTAATTGAATAACATTTGACAGCCCCATGTGCCGTGTCTGATGTCCCATCATTGAGCAATTCCATCAATTCATAAACATGAGCATTCGAGTACGTGTTGCCTTGTAGGGTAGGAGATAGCGAATTCGTTTAATTCTACAATACCAGTGGCAATGAAACGTGCAATGACAATGAAACCATGCAATATGTTTATGGGGTGCTTTTACATAAAGGGTACATAAACAATGAATGATATTAGCATTGATTTGACACATGTTTGTTTACGCTTTGCTATTTATTGTTTTTTTTTTTAATGTTGTACGTCTAGTTTTCATTATCGTGCATCAGTTGCGTCCCATAGAAATGGAAAGTGACCATCTTTGTAATCAGGTTTTTCTGGTTCGTGCGATATAATTAACTTTCATTGGGATCATGGGAAGTGACTGCTCTGTTGCGATTAAAGCATTGAGAATTTATAGACGCCTCACCTAGCTACAGATTATTTGCTCAAGCAAACATGATATTGAGATGAGTAGATCGACATCAATTTTGAAGTTGTAATATAGAGTATTACTTAAGATCTAGCTTATCAGGAACAGATATATAATAACGAGATTCAAAAAAAATGTTGCATTATTTTTATTTTATTTTTTCAAGTTCTACCAAGCTGGTGTATTAACTCAAAACATACCCGCAACAGAATCTCCTAAATTGACTGTTTATAACGGTTGTCGGACTTGGTTTGCTGTACCGAATACCTGTCAGTCTATGACTGTATGATAAGCCAAATAACTTATGTGCTCTGCGTGGACCGGTTTAGTAAATCCTTTATTGTGGATCATTTTTGTTATGAAGACGTATGTTATCGGTTACAACATATGTTATTGGCAGTGAATCAATCACAGCAATTCAACCAATATCGGCTAACCAACGAATAAAATGGTAAAATATGTATAGAAACTGAATAGCCAAGGGAAAAAAACACACAATTCACATGAATCCACACAGGTGATTGTAAATTTGAATTACTACGAGAAACATTGTCTAAACGCATCATGTTTTGCTATGCTTGATCGTGACTTTACTAGCGGCGAGCGTACGTAAATGTAAGATAGTCTCACATACCTACAGGTGTATAATGTGGGGGGTAGAGAAAAAAAGAAAAGAAAATGAAAGAACCGTAACTAACCGGTGCCACTGGAAGATGGTCTAATGATTCGGCACGGTTTCGCGCTTACTTAAGGTAACCTTGGAAAAAGAAGGGTCGTTCAGAGTACTTCAAATAAATCGACTTGCGCTGGAACGACCACAGGTTCGATACTTTCGCTTTCACTATCAGTTTAATTCTGCTGCTGCTGTGTGGGAAACTTACTCCCGTGCCGTGATCATGTGCCTCACACGAAATTTCGATTGAGATGATGCTGCACTGCGGATGGAACAAAAACGTCCCATTTCCGTCATGTGTGTGTGTGCGCGTGTGTGATGAGTATGACTTTTAGCTTTAGAAAAATATCAGAGTGCATATTTTCGGCTAACTGGATGAAGCTAACGCCACAACACCACTGTATGCTTTTTCATCGACTGTGCTAACTGCGGCCAACATGTAACTACGTGCTGTCCCAATGCTGAGCGAACACATCGTTCGAAACATAAACAAGCTTTGCAGATAGAAGCTAAGTTATCTATCATGCTATCTCGCACGCTAATCTCTATTTTTTATTATTCATTTAATGCCAGAGTGGTTGCCATACTTTGAGCCCCAATCACGTCCAATGTAGTAGATTTGTGGTTATTAATCTTACCATAATGGTATTTTGACTGGGAATCGTTGCAAAAATCTTTTCGAATAATTTTAGTCCATCCCCATCAACCATAGATTACCATCTCTGTATCGTTTGATCGGTCGATTCTACTCTACTGCTCGATAAGATAGCAGATAGCGTACCTACAAAGCTTATGTAATCCCTCCAACTGTAATTCGACATTTTGTAACTGTACGGCTCAGATTACAATGCAATCAAAAACTGTGTCATGCTTAACCATAGACAAAACGGTGTGAACTATAAGAACTAATATAGCATGTACTCATTTTTAATTACAGACCACTGTCTCGGTTTGCTGGAGTAACAGATTATCTCCACGCTTAGTTCCCGCTAACCACTATCGTAGGGAGTAGTCGAAGCAAAAGGTTAATAACGCTAATAAAGTGCTGAATGTAAGTGAATCTAAGTGAAGTTTGCATCCGCACGCCATCGGTACATTCAACCCCGTTGGGACACGGGACTGTTCATCAAAGTAGCCTTAGAAGTAAACTTCTAACGAACGCGCTTACGTTTCTGACCTGCGACCGGTATAAGTGACATGCGAGATTCAAGCAAAACACGGAAACATCAAGATTCACATTGGCATTGCTGCCATCTGCAAGCAAACAGTGCCGTCACGCTAAAACTTCATTGTGCTACCACCACCATTTGCCTAAACAGGCTTACCTGAAGCTTGCAACTGGAAAACTGAAGCTCACGACATCTACAGCGCTGTGCAGTGCTATCGGAAAATCGCTTTTAAGTTATGTAAATTTCATGCAAAACAGTGACCCTTTTGGCTGGCGGTGTTGTTGAGGGAGACATCCGAAACTTAAAGTTCAGCGTAAAGTGAAATTCGCGACACTAAATATGAGGTGAAATGAAAACAATAACAATTTAAGACACGAACGCGACGTGAACGCCGAAAGTAGAAGTGTCATGCGAGCCGACCAATCCGGAAATCTGTCCGTGAGGAGCTAATGGTTGTTACGGCCACCGGCCACGAAGAACTGAAGAACGACGAGAACGAGAAATATCATTGTCACACTCAACATGTGTTGGCATGCAATAACGGTTCAAACCCCATGAGAAGCGGTGCAGAAAAGTGAAACAAGCCTAGACGAGCAGGAAAAATGTGGAGAAAGTAAAACATACATACGAACGGTGTGCTGTTGCTGCAAGGGTCCAAGTATATTTACATTACTTGTAAATTTTACATCTCCCCCAAATCCATATGCACACAAGAGTCAAAACGCTTGTTGCGACCACTTCCGTTTCACGATTGGTCCGTTGAGCATAGTACAAATACAGCTAATACAACCACAAAAGAACACAAGCGACGGAAAGCTTCTACAGTATTCATTCCATTTAATTACAAAGCAAATTATGCTCCGCTTATCGTTGGCTGTTACTCACAATCAAATTAAACCTCATTCCACCGACTCTCTACCACGAATCAATCACAATCTTGTTACGGTGTGAGATTGTAAGGTGCATTTTTGGGCCGTTTCATTGTTGGACAGTGGCAGTACGTGGACAGCGATAGCAAACGGTAGCCGGCGACGAGTTAAACCGCCCGAGGAGTGAATCATGCAAAATGCACAAACAATGTGTATGGCCATTTTGCTGTTAATCGTTGGTTTCGTCGGTGCTGAAAACTTGCTCTTCTCAGGTGAGATCTTGATTACTTTGTTGTGTGCTTAGGTTGTTTATTTATTTTTTGCTTGTATGTTTCATTTTTGTCCTCTTTTTTATGCAAACAGCGTAGAATAATTCTAAGCAGAGCGTTCGCTGCTGCCAGTACGATACCAGATGTTGTACATGGAGCATGAGTTGTACGATGCATTCGTAGCAATTTCATGGCTGCTGTTTGTCTTGTGAATTATGAAATAATTTAGGCATAATTTGCATTGCAAACGACGATTTCCGGGTAATGTAGAGTTTCGCGGGCAAATGTTTGTGTGTCATTGTGGGACTATATAAGACTTAATTTGAACCTGAGTTTTGGAGTTCTACCCGTGACAGGTTTGAAATTGTTGTTTTATCGTGATAGTTGAAAGCTTCTCTACCATGCTGCTCAGCTCAAGTGCAATGTATATCTCAAACGCTGGATAAACGAATGGCTAATACCGATTTGTTTCACCGGCTTAGGAGGATGCTACACCGCTTACCGCTTACCGCACCGGTACCGGCTCATACCCAAATACTGCGCATTCGTACTTTTAAAACTGCATCTGTGCCATACCTGTCCTATGTGTACACTAGCTTCTCAAGTTTGACAGTTTTCAAGTTTGAAATATAACGTCATAAGGTAAGTCAAACATGCAGAAAATACACAAAATGAGCTTTTCGATTACGAGTGGCCTGCAACACCTGAGGAATAGGAAATATACGATCGCAAGCAGATGAATAAATGCAGTGTTCAATCATCCTTGCGATTTGTATTCCATTGACGTTCGTCGTTCGTTTCGCTTTCTGTTTACTCCCTACATTCATTCACGAATCAATAGTTCCGAATATAGTATTTGCCATTGCAAAGCATGCATTCGAAGCCGTTGTTACCATTGTGACACAATTTGCCACACGTTGTAGTTTGTGCGTGAAAAGGACGTTACATTTACGAAAACGACGATTGAATGCAATGTTAGTTTAATTTTATTTCAATGACTGTGATGAACCATCCTTTGCGCGGACGGTAGGTGAACGGTCGCCCCGAGTGGACTCCGACACGGCTAACGATATGCAATTAATTAGACTATTATGCATTCGAAAGCCCTCAAACGACTGGCAACGATTGAGCGTAAGATACAAATCAATGATTTACCGCAAGCACGTAATGAAGAGGAAAAATGATGCTTCAGCTCGTTCGTACTCGCGTCGGATTTTGCGGAAGTTAACAACGCTTAAACATGGGTGTATGGACACCAGACTGCTTTTGCACCTAAGCGAACCGTTTTTGCTCTCGCTATCGGAGAAACTGGCGTGTGGCGCGAGACTGTACAATCTGCATATTAATTAAAACATTTTCAAGATCTTTCAGGGTACGCCTCCCGTCCCGTTATACCACGGTTTCTCTCCGGACCTTTCTTTGCTTAACAATTCCGAACGGATAGAATGGTCGTGTAAACGGTGTAAGGGAGAGTATGTAAAACCAAAACCTATGGACAACGCTCCTATGGCCATTTTGCTGTTAATCGTTGGTTTCGTCGGTGCTGAAAACTTGCTCTTCTCAGGTGAGATCTTGATTACTTTGTTGTGTGCTTAGGTTGTTTATTTATTTTTTGCTTGTATGTTTCATTTTTGTCCTCTTTTTTATGCAAACAGCGTAGAATAATTCTAAGCAGAGCGTTCGCTGCTGCCAGTACGATACCAGATGTTGTACATGGAGCATGAGTTGTACGATGCATTCGTAGCAATTTCATGGCTGCTGTTTGTCTTGTGAATTATGAAATAATTTAGGCATAATTTGCATTGCAAACGACGATTTCCGGGTAATGTAGAGTTTCGCGGGCAAATGTTTGTGTGTCATTGTGGGACTATATAAGACTTAATTTGAACCTGAGTTTTGGAGTTCTACCCGTGACAGGTTTGAAATTGTTGTTTTATCGTGATAGTTGAAAGCTTCTCTACCATGCTGCTCAGCTCAAGTGCAATGTATATCTCAAACGCTGGATAAACGAATGGCTAATACCGATTTGTTTCACCGGCTTAGGAGGATGCTACACCGCTTACCGCTACCGCACCGGTACCGGCTCATACCCAAATACTGCGCATTCGTACTTTTAAAACTGCATCTGTGCCATACCTGTCCTATGTGTACACTAGCTTCTCAAGTTTGACAGTTTTCAAGTTTGAAATATAACGTCATAAGGTAAGTCAAACATGCAGAAAATACACAAAATGAGCTTTTCGATTACGAGTGGCCTGCAACACCTGAGGAATAGGAAATATACGATCGCAAGCAGATGAATAAATGCAGTGTTCAATCATCCTTGCGATTTGTATTCCATTGACGTTCGTCGTTCGTTTCGCTTTCTGTTTACTCCCTACATTCATTCACGAATCAATAGTTCCGAATATAGTATTTGCCATTGCAAAGCATGCATTCGAAGCCGTTGTTACCATTGTGACACAATTTGCCACACGTTGTAGTTTGTGCGTGAAAAGGACGTTACATTTACGAAAACGACGATTGAATGCAATGTTAGTTTAATTTTATTTCAATGACTGTGATGAACCATCCTTTGCGCGGACGGTAGGTGAACGGTCGCCCCGAGTGGACTCCGACACGGCTAACGATATGCAATTAATTAGACTATTATGCGTTACATTTACGAAAACGACGATTGAATGCAATGTTAGTTTAATTTTATTTCAATGACTGTGATGAACCATCCTTTGCGCGGACGGTAGGTGAACGGTCGCCCCGAGTGGACTCCGACACGGCTAACGATATGCAATTAATTAGACTATTATGCATTCGAAAGCCCTCAAACGACTGGCAACGATTGAGCGTAAGATACAAATCAATGATTTACCGCAAGCACGTAATGAAGAGGAAAAATGATGCTTCAGCTCGTTCGTACTCGCGTCGGATTTTGCGGAAGTTAACAACGCTTAAACATGGGTGTATGGACACCAGACTGCTTTTGCACCTAAGCGAACCGTTTTTGCTCTCGCTATCGGAGAAACTGGCGTGTGGCGCGAGACTGTACAATCTGCATATTAATTAAAACATTTTCAAGATCTTTCAGGGTACGCCTCCCGTCCCGTTATACCACGGTTTCTCTCCGGACCTTTCTTTGCTTAACAATTCCGAACGGATAGAATGGTCGTGTAAACGGTGTAAGGGAGAGTATGTAAAACCAAAACCTATGGACAACGCTCCCCAAACATGATTGCCTCAGCCTAGCCAGCCCCTCTCGGCATTACACGGACAGACGATTATGTAAACTGTGTGTTACTCCATAAAAGGGGGCCTCCATACAAGAAACTTTCACTGATTCATCCTCTCCTTATGAGCCATTCTTTAAGTATGGTCGATGCTTCCGCTCGTCTTCGCCGGTACTCCTCCGACGGACGTACGGACGGAAGTAACATGCGGATTTTTGCATTGGGCAATAAAAAATGGCTAATAAGCACAGTACGCCCGAAAAAATGGAAACCGGATCGCCGTATTATGCTAATAAAATGTTCCCTCTTAGCCGGGGGTTGAGCATCGGGCCTTTTCCAAGGTTCCAGCGCAATCGCTTCGTACAGTCGTAACGCTTAGTTTTGAGGAAGTGAGAGTCTGTCCTCCACCATTATCACCATGGATCTGGCAGGTAAATCTTGTGCCGAAAATCGTAACCATCGTCGATTGGCCATCAACCGGCAGAAGTACAATCTGCTTGACCGCAGTTTGTTTAGCGTTCAGCACAAAAATAAAAACATACGAAAACTATCATTTCAACAAACTGTGTTGATCTGTATTTTCCTACCCTCCCCCGGGGGAGGCTTCAGGCTAGCGGATTCGCCCTCCGGCAATGGTAACATAATCTTTCGCACCTATTGTATTGACCGGTACCAATTGGAAATCACGGGAATGATATAGCTCCATTGAAAGTGAAATCTCGTGCCTACGGTTCGGAAGATCGACTGGAACCGATAGACACAGTCCCATCCCCAATTAAAATGCGATTGAAATGCGGACCGATGCTGTAATATTAAAACGGACCCTCGGCAGCACGAACGGGACCACCAGCAACATGCGAGAAAACGTGTAAACCATACAAACGGCACGAACCAACATAAGGGCCAAGTGTTGAAAAGCTTGCCGAACATAATCGAAGGTATAAAGTGTGTGTGTCTTTATCTGCTAAGTAAATCGCATTTGACACAGTAGAAGTGGAACAATCCATTGTTGGAGATACTTAGTTAGCTAATGGTTTTCCTATGCCATCGAACCTCAACGTTATTGATAAAATGGTAAGGTATGATCGGGCCTGGTGTGATGCAATTGAATGTAAACGTGTCTTACAGTTAACACAATTTATACCAATCGATTTGAAAACGTCAACAATGGATGCTGGGTAACAAGAGTGAAACATTATCGCATCAATAAGCAAACTATGCTAATGATGGATAATGGAGCATAAATTTCAATGGTAAATCTTTCATCAGCAGATTAACGAAGCAATACATAGAGCCATCGTTCGATAGTAAAACCGATCACAGTGCTCTATTGTGTCTGTGGCAGGGAACATAATTCACCAACCACATTGTAAACTCCAGCCTAACCTCGAAAAGGCAGAAAGCAAACGAATGTTCAACAGCAGCAGTGCTGGAAAGAGTGAGAGAGGTGGCGCTAAAGGCGAACTGCGGGTTTCTCTTAAGTCCCAGAAAGTGGAGATTAACATTTATAGTCAGCTTAGCGTAACGCTGGACACGCTGGTGACAACCGAAACGGGAGTGTTAATAAATCGATTACACTGTGAACAAAACACAAATTCAGTTTCCTGTTTCAAATGAGTGAAAGACCGCCGTTCTTTGCTGTACTTAACAAATTCCCGTGGTTCTTCCTCGGGCTGGCCGCCGACGAATGATGAGATATAACGAAAGTGCGGTTTAACGTTTCGACAACGAAAACCAGCTGCACGTGGGTGGGTCATTTTGTTATTCATTGTCTACGCATCGGTAAATGAAGTAGCGGAAAGGAAAGCGAAGTTTAATGCGATTGGGAACTTTTTTTTTCTTCTTTTCACAGCACAGATTGATCAGCCGAAGAATATTTTTCCGATTTATCTTTTACATTCCATCGATTACGTTCATTGGTAATTTTTAAAAACATTAATATAAGATAATTAAGAATTCAGCATCCAGCAGAGTAAATGAAGAATTGTCATACTGCCGAGGATTCAAGTTTTTTTTGGTAGTCGTTAATGTACCAAAAAAAGCCTCCCTTGTGTTGTATATTATTCGAAAAATAGAATTTTCTAAGATCTTTTCGATTACAAGTTGCTAATTAGACACACTTTCGCATCACATTATTTGAAAATTGAATCTCAATACTATTTAGTTATGGATTAATAATTTATGCTCCTTAAACAGATTTCTGTTATCTCTCGCTTAACCCTGAATCAACCCTAAGCGAAGCTGTTTGGTCTTTAAATTGCAAAAAAAATAGTTTATTACAGGAATCTCCAGTACAGGGAGTTTTTTTCTCATTCAGATGGACTTAAAACAATGATTTTATGTGAAAAAAAATTTTGTTCATTTAGCGTCTTCCATCTCCGATCATTATGCTAAGACATAAACGTCAGACAATGTGTGCGTTTTTTTATTAGTGCACCATTTTGCATGATCGTTCGCTAACCTATCATTAACATTTGCTGGCACTTGATTGCATCATAATATATGTGCAGTGCAGCAATAGCTGCTGCGGTACCACAGAAGCAGAAACAAAAGAAACGGAAAGATTCCTGGAATCTTTTTTTTTTGTATCGGAAGAGAGGTGGAAATCGAGTATAAATTGCTACGTAACGATAAGTAATAAAACATTTCCAAATGAACGTCAAGTATGCGGAGCCGAAACGCTGCCGAACAGTTTGCGGACATTTATTGGAAGAAAGCAGAAAAAAAAATTAAATTGCACCACATAATACACAACTGCATCTCAAATAGAGCAAATGCGCCCGCACGATGATTCGTTCGAGCCCGAACCATGAAGGGACAAACCGGAACATATCACTCTCTTTGTAGCCAGCGTTACTTTTCCTTTCATCCATTCAACGGCTTATGCAGGATGATTTCGTGCCAGGAACAGCCGCGCAGCTACTTCGATTACACCACTCGGGCCCGGTTTTTTGTGTGTGTTGTTTTTGCGTCTGTTTGTTATTTCCTCTTTCTATTTCCTTCGCCAGGTAGGTCAGAGTGTGCACGTGTTGCCAGCTGGAGCTAACGAGCGCATGAAATACCGTTGGCTTACTGCCGGGGCATGGTGCGCTCTCGACAAGTCCAGCAGAAAGAATCTAGCGTCTTGATTGCACTTGTGCATGCATTACTAAAAGCTGTACCCTTTTTTTTGCTTTCGTGGAATATAAAGTATTGCATTTTTTCTTTGTTAATATTGGAACGACATTCGTTTCCTGGTTATTCATCAATAAGCGTGTGTTATGTAGCCGCTTGAGATTTGTGTTCACGCCTTCGATTAGGTGATGTGTTGAGAAAAGTTGAATTATCATCATCCGTTCAATCGCGGAAAAACAAGTGCCTCACTTCATTTCGTCCATCAAGCGGGCACTGACGATGAGAACAGAAGAAGGAGCGAATGTAGGCGCATAGGCACAGTTGAAGGTAAACGGAACTGTTGTCCACCAGCACAATCATTGTCTAATGATTATCCAAATGGGAGGGGATGCTGCTGCTCGGGTGCTGCAGCTAGCGATCGGTTGCACGTGTAATGTTAATTTATGGAAAACTGTGCGCCCTTGCAGATAAGGACTTTCTCCGGAAGCCGTCCCTTATTACGCCTGCGGAGACGTATTCCTGCTAGCGTTCATGCAACCATTGATTCAATTGGTGATTGGCGCAACAGTGGGTTTTTTTTTTTATTGCGCTAAAACAAAGGGAAAGTATGCTCAAGCAAGCAGCCAGGTCTACAAAGCTCCTATGCCAATAACATAACATTGCTTTAGTTGTATTGAAAATTTGCCCGGATACTCCATATTACACGATGTTTGTAATTACGGTAATTAAATTACGCTGCTAGATAATACGATTACCGTGCATGGTAGAAGTTATTTATCATTAGACCGGAACGTCTACTTGATGGAAAGCAAGTATCCTTTTTGCACCGAAGCCGACTGGGTCAACCAATGCAAAAAAAAAACTCCGTTGATAGATTGCTGATCTATTAATTTAAACTTCCTTTGCTTCACTGCACGAGACCCGGGAATGTTGATTCTAGCCGTATCTAAACAATGAACGATGCTTTAAGTGCTTACCAATCGCATCAGAGTTAATGCTATGTTAAACTAATGATCGTCAACAATTAATTTGCATTTTACAGACTGTGGAGTTAGAACATCGCGCCGTCAGCCAAGAAGTAATCTTACCAAAATACCGACTACAACCAACTTCAGTCACTCCATCCTAACGCCATTTGTTCGGAACCCGAAAATAATGCACGGTACACCCACGGTCGAAGGTCAGTATCCGTGGCAGGTATCGTTGGAGCTGTTGCACCCTTCGTACGGTTTTATAGGTCATTGGTGTGGCGGAGTGCTGATTGATCGAAACTGGGTGCTATCGGCGGCCCACTGTATTCACAAGTACGTATGGAATTTCTGCTATTATAGCATTTTACCATAATATTAGCACGGAACTTCAAAGCGATTGTCAGATGGTTCGCTATGAAAATACTTGCGCATGCTGCATTTGGTCGTGTATGCTAACTAACCGTTGTTTGTGAATACACATACATTCTGTTCTAGTGATTTGTTCAATCTGCCGCTTCCCGCGCTTTGGACAGTGGTTCTCGGAGAATATGATCGACGTTCGGAATCTGGCTTCGAGCAGCGTATACCGGTGGATAAAATTATTTTACACGAGAAGTATCACAATTTCAAACATGATCTTGGTAAATGTTAAATTTCAGACGAAACAAACTTGGACATTGAGCATTCTCTAATGTTCTTTTTTTTTTAATTTGATATGCACTCTCTCGACCTACACAGTGTTACTGAAGCTCGGAAAACCAGCCAATACGTCGCCGAATTCTCGTGTAAGGAAAATATGTCTTCCGTTTGCCGACTTCAAAGTCAACAGCATGACGTTCGACCCCCGGCCCGGACAGCAATCGAAACTAAGTTCCAAAACCAAGCCAGCGTATTTCTTTGATCAAAATCAAAGTGACGATTCAGAGGACCATCAACCACCATCGGAAGACGACGGCAATTTGTATGACGAAAATTCAGACGCATTTCCCGAGCCCGTCCCGTTTAGGGATGAAAACTTTTTAAGACACTTTAAACAATCCTTACAAGCAACATCTCCCAACGATCGACCGCTACGATCACGCACAGCACGGTACATGATCAACCATTTGGTGGCGGAAAGGCTCCTGTCTCTGCGTTCCAATCGCACCCATCCTACAACATCGAGCGAACCAACCGAAACCAAAGCTACCGATGATAGGAGCGGTGGCCGACCGAATCACGCCAGTCGGTCGTCAAGGCGACTGTTCACCGTGGACATGTTCAGACCGGACAGACACCATCCACGGCCAGACAGCAATGGAAAACGGTGGATTTACCACCCATTCGCAGGAAACATTGTCTTGACCCACAACGTGGTGTCCCATCAACAGCATCACCGGGCGAATCTAAACAGCAAATTCGGCAACAATAGACGACGGAACGATAAATTTTCCCATGCTCCAGTTTACTATCGCAAAGAACCCAACTACCGAACCGAGGACGTCATCGATTCGCCCGCATTACCTGACGCCAATGGACCGACAGCACATTCCGCATCGGATGCTGAGCCGGACCATGGCACTGCTACGAGCGCAATGCCAGACACTTCGCAGTACGTTGACTGCCTAGCAACAGGTTGGGGAAAATCGACAATCGATGACGAGCTAACCGATGTCTTGCTGCAAACGCGTGCACCGATACAGAGCAGTAAGAAGTAATTACCCAGAACTGATGACTTTTGTACCCATGGCAGTATTTTGTTATATTCATCGACTAATCATTGCTTTTGTTAGGTGCGAGGAAGCGTATGGGGACTTTATCAAACTACACCGTGGGCATCTTTGTGCTGGAAACCTCGACGGAGCCGGTGGCACATGTGTGGTATGTAATGATGTTGAATGAATTGTGGGTTTTTCGAACATCATGCAGCGTCAAAGGTTGCATTTACGATGTTTTGAACAAAATAGCGTTTCAATTTTAATTTTCCTTACGAAAACTAAAGAGTGTAAGATGCTTTGCGATGTCGTTAAACAAACATCTTTATATATATGACTGCAAATACAATTATCTTTCCCTCTTGATTTTTCCTCTCAGGGTGACTCTGGTGGTCCATTGCAATGTCGCATAAGCAAACGAGGACCATGGATACTGGTAGGAATAACATCCTTCGGATCTGGTTGTGCGTTCAAAAATTATCCGGATGTGTATACAAAAATTTCTTTCTATCGCCAATGGATAGTGGAAACCATACAAAGTAACTAAATTTGCCTTGCATTATGTGGTGTTGGTATTCCTTGAGCATCGGTTTCGAGCGAACTTACTTGTGATATTACTTTAGGAAAGTGATCATATAAAAGAAAACTTGATAATTCTGTACATTCGAATAGCTAGTTAGTGTAAATGAATAATTATGAACCAGGTGTTAGTGACGGTTAAGCTTGTGAAAAGTAGCATACAAATGTAAAGATCTTAGGTTGAGTTTTAATTTTTTAGACGCCAGCAACATGTTCAGTGCCTGTATACAGCAAAATGTTTTTAATTACGTTCAATTTGTTTAAGTCACAAACAAAACAATGTGTTTCTTTTAGTGATTTTAATAACAATAAGAATCAAAAAATAAATTTTTGTCTCATAAACACCGAATCTTCAAATATTATTTTAAAAAATGTATTGAGACACTGATTTACACAGCCAGCCCATGTTGCCGCCCTTACCGTTTGATCTCATCATGGGTTTCAATAGCTATAGAGACAAGGGTTGACTTTTCAAACGGAATAAAAGGTAAAGTATGCAATTAAAAACAGCTATGTCTTAACAGGACACATTCCTATGCAGGAAGAATATTATGATAAAAAATGTCTGGTGGTTCAGTGATGGAATCAATATCAAATCTCATGTGGACTATTCCCCCGTACACTGTGACTGATTATCCTTCTTCCAATTTTTCCTGTACGGCTCTACATAATGGAATGATGTCCTTAATATATTTAATTTTAGTTTACTCTCGAGGTTGTAGCGACAAAGAAAAATTAGAAGAAAATGAAGAATAGTCAGCAATCGTTCAACTTTGAATATATAATATGATTATAAATCAAGCAAACTCTACTTGTAACAAAAAAACGTACTTCTGTACTTACAAATTATAAATCATTCAACATCTTGCCATACGTTTGAGCATTTCCTGTGTAGCAGAAGTTTTCCAAAACATCGAGCAAACGGCACTGTTTGAGGATTAAGAAAGGGAAAACACAAAATTATGGTGGCACCACCAGCTCACAAATAGTGATTTACGCAGGGGTGAGGTGACCGCACCTTTGATGTTTTCCACAACTGCACCTATCTGGGGTCAAAAGTCAGCACCGACAACAACATACACGTTGAATTGCGCGCAAGGGTGCTGACTGACAACCGCTCATATTACAGCCTGAGG
>KZ061796.1:0-45309 GCA_002091835.1 Anopheles maculatus
AGCAGTTGTTGAGCAAACACTGACGGAGGAGGATGCCGGTGAGATGGATTCGATAAGTGAAGACACATCACTGAGTGTAGCATCCGTTATCGAACAGCAGCCGAAGGCGAAAGAATCAGATGAATCCAATGCCACCTCGGATGTGTTGCAAGCGACGGACGAGATGACCGATAGCACTTCTGCGGATACGACATTCGTCGAGACAAAGAATCTGCCAGTCCATGAGGCGATTCTAGCGGCGGAGGCTGTAAACCAAGAACCGATTGAAGCAACCGAGGCGGGAAACAAGTTTGGTGCAGCTGCAGCTGATGGCGAGCAGAACGATGTGGTCATCGAGCAACAGCCTGTATCGAAGACATCGGAAGAAGCTGGAACCCTTTCGGAAGACTTAATTACGACGGAACTGGCGATCGGTAACGCATCGAGTGAACCCGTGTTTGTCGAACTGAACGATCAACCGACAGTAGAAGTGGAAACAGTGCTCGAAGAAACTCACAAGGCCGTCGAGCCGGGAAACCTATCTGGTGCAGCTGCAGCTGAGAGTAACGATAATAAGAGCGTTTCAATTGAAGAAGTACATGACGAAGCGGCCATAGTCGATGAGGTGGTAGAAGGAAAGGTAATTGAGGAGCATATCATACCTATAAGCATCGAAAAAGCTAGCATGCCCGACACGATGACCATCACAGAGGTTACCGGCGACGAAGCGATCGTCGAATTGCCGAACATTTCAAAGACGGCCAGCAATATGCCTAGTCCTTTAGTTACGGCCGTCCCTGTGATGGATACAATCGATGAAAAGTTGGAAGCTGCCGAAGTAGGTCACGAACAGCTGCACAATCAGGAAAAGCACTCAGAAATTTCACTCACCACGCTGGAGCACGTTACTAAGGAAGCTTTGGTGGAACGCACGCTGAATGAAGCTGCTGCTGTGGTGAACGAAATCGAATCGATCGTTGATCATATCATTACCGAAAAGCTTATTCATAGTGGAGCATCCGATGGGATGGTCCCGGCGAATGGGTTGCAAGAATCATCTCCTCAAGAACCCCCCCGATTGGCCGCTTCCGCTGCACTGATCGTTGAAGCGATCGAGTCCAAGTCATCCGGTGTGCACAGCATGGTTTCTAGTAGAGATAGCACTCAAGCAAACATGCAGACCATTACCGTCACTAATGGGCTTACTACTAACCTGGACGAAACGATTGGCGATACTAATCCCCCTGCTTCCGGCGACTCCCCGCCAACTGAATCACCATCATTCGCACCCGCACCGACACCATCATCTGAAGCATTTCCTGCTCCCGAACCGACGGCGAACAGCCCCTCCGAAGTCGTTTCAAACGCATCCACACTAGCCAGTGTCGTCAGTGAGACACATAGTATCAATTTTGTCGCAGATGACCAACCACTATCCCGACCGACCGTTGCAGCTGGTGGTCAAGATGTGCCGGATGCTGCTGTTGAGCAGCGCAGTACCGTCGCAGTCGCCGATTCGCCGAGTGCAGCTACTACAACAATTGGCCAAGTACCGACCAGTGTCAGCAACGTTACTAATCCCAAATTTCTCACCTTGAATCTAGCTAACTATAGCACTAGCGACAGTAGTGGTAACAATAGCAAAAGCTCGTCCTTCTCGATAGCTAATCTCTCACAGTCGGGCGCTACGTTGGCTGGCGGCGACAGTGCCGACCAGCTGATGGAACTCGAACTGTTGCGCAAGAAATTGGACGAAACGGAACGCGCTATGACTAAAATAATCGCCAATATGGGCAACATACCAAAGGGCCAGGTTAGCTAATTTGTTTCCTTTTCTTTTGTCCTTAGTTATTTAAACACAGTTTTGTTTGTCTGTTGTTATACTTCATATCATTTGGTTTTTGTTACACTATTTCATGCCGCTTAGTTTTATCATCCTTTTTACATTTTACGGCAGTTTGGAACACTGATAGTTAAGGTTGGATGGGTTGGGTTGGTACGCAAATGGTTTATCAGTCGTTTATTGCATAGGTCTTAATGTTGCCAAAGTTTTACCGATTTCTTAAAATATTGCACAGTTATTGTATGTAACACATTATTCAGACTCACCTTGACACGATTAAAATGATGCAATCCGTTACCAATGGAGGCTGGCTATTAAAGCTCACTTTTTGTACTTGTAATAACTTATTTGATTCGATGTACTATTGTAAACAGGTTCTTCTGAGTAATGGTCATCCTTGTGCATGATCATTATACCTGCGATCGTATTCAACGAAGTAGCTGGATCCTCCGTTGTATGCGATGGTAACGAGGAAGTTTCAGGCGCTTCAGTTTCATGTGGTGAGGTCACCTCAGGATCATCTGTTGTATACTCCGGATCATCCGTTGTATGCGATTGCAACGAGGAAGTTTCCGGTGCTTCTGTTTCATGTGGTGAGGTCACCTCAGGATCATCTGTTTCGGTTGTATACACCGGATCATCCGTTGTATGCGATGGCAACGAAGAAGTTTCCGGTGCTTCTGTTTCATGTGGTGAGGTCACCTCAGGATCATCTGTTTCGGTTGTATACACCGGATCATCCGTTGTATGCGATGGTGACGAGGAAGTTTCCGGTGCTTCTGTTTCATGTGGCGAAGTCACCTCAGGATCATCTGTTTCGGTTGTATACCCTGGATCCTCCGTTGTATGCGATGGTGACGAGGAAGTTTCAGGTGCTTCTGTTTCATGTGGTGAGGTCACCTCAGGATCATCTGTTTCGGTTGTATACACCGGATCATCCGTTGTATGCGATGGTGACGAGGAAGTTTCAGGTGCTTCTGTTTCATGTGGTGAGGTCACCTCAGGATCATCTGTTTCGGTTGTATACACCGGATCATCCGTTGTATGCGATGGCAACGAGGAAGTTTCTGGTGCTTCAGTTTCATTTGGTGAGGTCACCTCAGGATCATCTGTTTCGGTTGTATACACCGGATCATCCGTTGTATGCGATGGTGACGAGGAAGTTTCCGGTGCTTCTGTTTCATGTGGTGAGGTCACCTCAGGATCATCTGTTTCGGTTGTATACACCGGATCATCCGTTGTATGCGATGGTGACGAGGAAGTTTCCGGTGCTTCTGTTTCATGTGGCGAAGTCACCTCAGGATCATCTGTTTCGGTTGTATACCCTGGATCTTCCGTTGTATGCGATGGTGACGAGGAAGTTTCTGGTGCTTCAGTTTCATTTGGTGAGGTCACCTCAGGATCATCTGTTTCGGTTGTATACACCGGATCATCCGTTGTATGCGATGGTGACGAGGAAGTTTCAGGCGCTTCAGTTTCATGTGTCGAAGTCACCTCAGGATCATCTGTTTCGACTGTATACTCTGGATCTTCCGTTGTATGCGATGGTAACGAGGAAGTTTCAGGCGCTTCAGTTTCATGTGGTGAGGTCACCTCAGGATCATCTGTTTCGGTTGTATACACCGGATCATCCGTTGTATGCGATGGCAACAAGGAAGTTTCCGGTGCTTCTGTTTCATGTGGTGAGGTCACCTCAGGATCATCTGTTGTATACTCCGGATCATCCGTTGTATGCGATGGCAACGAGGAAGTTTCCGGGGCTTCTGTTTCATGTGGCGAAGTCACCTCAGGATCATCTGTTTCGGTTGTATACACCGGATCATCCGTTGTATGCGATGGTAACGAGGAAGTTTCCGGTGCTTCAGTTTCATGTGGTGAGGTCTCCTCTGGATCATCTGTTTCGTTTGTATACTCAAGGTCATCTGCTGTATGCGATGATAACGAAGTAGTTTCCGATGCTTCAGTTTCTTGTATCGGGAACGCTTCTTCCAGATCTTTTTTTCTGTACCGATTAGATGCTTCTGCGTGTTGAGGAAACACTGTCGTTTGGTCTCGCGATGAACTATAATCACTTTCCGCATCCGGTAAACTGGTTTGCACAAATGCTGACACATAATGCACTAAACTTTTAGTTTGGGTATAATTTTCCACAAAATTTACTGAATTTAAAAAGTACCCTTTGTCTTTGTAATGATTCCGATTTGACGGAAACGAACCAACCCGAAACACGTAATACACTAAAAGAAGCACGCACAGCTTATGATATACTGCCATGATGAGTTCACGCACCAGTTAGCTCTCGGTATCGAGCTGATGGATGTTGTCCACGAGGAAATGATCTGTTAAAAGTGCTTTGCACTCCTTTAAATACGTTCTTTACTTATCAGTTCAATCTAATCAAGTAGAAGTAAACACACGTGATACAGTGGATTCATCGACTTTCTACAGCATGTGTTGTTAAAGTCAAAAGCCGCGCTTAAGAAGCTACTCGTGTGGAAGCTTTATGAGTACCGGAATGAAATCATTAAACGACTGATCAATCAATTTGCTCACATATATCCGCCCATCCGCAACCGCGACTAGCTTGGCCAGCTCATACACACCATCTTCATTGAAGAACATGTTACGCTGCACATGATGCGCTACTGTTTTGATGCGTATGAAACAGTTGACGTTGGAATGGACATTAAACGATAGCTACATTGAGAAGCACACGCATAAAGGGCATATTCGAGATAGTTTGCTTTCTGTTTTTTTTTTGTTTTGCTAAACGAAACGCAGAACATGGCTCGTTAGTTATAGTTTGCTGATGTTTGCCATTCGCTAGTTTGCTGCAAGGGTTTCTTGTTAGAAAGCCGTTCTTTTGTTAACGATAGTTACAAAATGGGCAATTCCCTTACACTGGTCGATTGTACCTTCCTCAGAACGCTAAACTAATTGATATGAACTATCTTTCATTTCACGTTTTCTGCCAAATCGTCTGGAATTCAATAATGTTACAATAAACTACCATCGCCAACTAAATGCGCCCACCACCATCCATTTACACATTATCCTTGTTTTTGCCACAATTTACACAAATAATTATTACAACAAACAAACATTTAACTCTAATTCACCAAAATGTCCTCCTACACGTCAATTGAACGTACGAAACGAACACACACACACACACGCAACACTTATTTATACCATTATGCCGCACGCATACCTGGCATACCGTGTACGTTTTCTTCGCAATCTCTCCGCAAATCCTTAATTAACAGTCGTCACGGCTATTCAAGGTCTAATTACCGCAGCAGACGAACAGTTGATGAAGATAGATAACATTAAGAAACAATCGATGAACAACACAAGCAAGGTTAGAGACAAACTTCTTTCGTATCTGTGTATTTGTTACCGCATTTAATTCATTTTATTTATACCCCTTTCCCTTACTAGCTCCGTTCAATTTGCGTTTGCGTTCGAGTGATTATGACACACGTTTAATTTAGTAGCCTACCCCAACAACCCACTCTATAGCCTCCTGCTATCACATAGCCACTTGGTGTAGATTGCAAAATCAAGCGAGCAGCAGAAAAAAAAACACCTACGGAGCGAAAATTTTAAACTGTCCAGTCAATTTGATAAGCAATGCAATGGAAACCGGTTAAAGTGACACTTCTCCCGTGCATTCTGGGGGTCCAGTGTCGCTATTAACGACGTTTGAGAAAAAAAACACGGCTAATGATAGTCAGGAGGTTCTCCGTTTTGGGGATGTTTACCGACAACTGTCTAACACGATACAAATACGAAACACACACAAAACCACTACCCCAAAACCCGGTTTTCACAATTAAGAGAGTGATTTGTCTTGTTGTTACCACTACTCCAAATTTCAGTATAACATTTATTCTACATCTATCCTACGATTTATGATTTTGGAGCTTTTTTTTTCTCCCACCGGTTTGTGTTTTCTTTCTGCTACACGCCTTGTAAAAGGTGCGCCTTCTTCTCTACCAAAATTTCGCTAACATTATCTTTTGGGTTTGCAAATTTTTGGAGTTTTCTTTTCAACCTTTTACAAGATAACATTACTGTGTTTTTGCTTTTGTTTCTTGACGACGCCCTCTTGTGCCCTAAACGTTGGATGCGAGGAATAATTTTATGATTCTAATGTGGTACATTTTTGGCACCATTTCACTTCGGCTGATCGTGGCGTCACGCGACCACATGGCACAGGAAACAAACGTGAACGAGGATGAACCGGCATCGGAAGTTAAAGAAACGGTGGCAGCAGAAGTTACCGCTGCAGAGGAAGACCATGCAAAGGTATCGAATGGGCATGCGATTAAACCAGCCGAAACATCGACCGATCATGAATCGTCCGAAAAGGAAACGTCTGGTGGAGAATCTTCTAGCGCCAATAGCACACCGGAGAAGAAACCGAAAAAGCGAGACACCAGCACGGAACGTGGCACTGTTAAGGTTATGGCAATGGAGGTTACGGCACAGCGCGAAAATGGAAAGCGTCTTAGCCGACCATCGACGCCACTGCTACCGATGGGAGGACATTCGGAAACGGTAAGCAAATTATGGAGAGAGAGAGCAAACCCCAACTCAAACTGTAACGAATCCTATTTGTTGGGTTTTTTTTTTGACAGGCAAACGCTTCAACCGAAGAGCAAGAGACAAGGTCTATTGTTCTTGATGGACGGTTACCGCACGATTCAAAGATTCTGGTGTCCGATGCTGAAACGGCTGTGGAAAAACTCGAGCCGGAAAATTCCGAGGAAGAGGATGATGCACCCGTAAGTTTGGGCCCGGCAGTGTGTGTTTGGTAGCCGAGTGCTCATTCTAATCGTTTGTCTCACTTTATCCTCGCAGGTGATATTGAGTGGCAAAATGACATTGTCGTTGATCAACATGGATTTCATCGAAAAGGATGCAACCGGTACTGTTGCAGTTGGTGGTAAGAGAATATTCTATATTGCTGTGTCAGAAAAATTACTAATCTTTGTGTTTTGTTTTTTATTTTACAGAAATTGTGACGGAACTACACAAGCCCCAAGAGGAAGAAGTTACGACAGCATCGTCCAAGGATGCCGAATAGGCGAGCGTTTCGTTCGAGAAACTGCAAAAGTATAACGTATAATATATGTATAAGTATATTTTTCTATTGCCGAAAACAAAAAACCATAACTTCACCACTGTAGACAACGCCTGCGGGATGCGCGCATCTAAGCGATGAAACAGTGAGCCCAAGTCAATGAAGCTAACTTTAATAGCACACTTTTTAAAAATTTCGTTTAGAAACTAGCGCCATGTTGCTCAATGTTCGTTTGTTTTCGGAAATCTCACCCAACATAAGACTATACACAGATGCCAAATTAAAAGAAACGAAAAAGAATGCTCAAGAACGCACGTAAACTATTACGACGCCCGTAAACGTTCATTCGTGACAGCCAGGTGTACTAGCCGCTGTAAGTATAGTTAAGCAAGCAAGCCTGCAGATAGCAGCTTGACGCAAGCGATGAGCTTTCTATCAGGCATTCGTTTGTTTGTTAGGCTTACTCGTTTAAAGAGATATGATGTGAGGAAGCGAAAAAGTCGGAAACTTCACGTTTATGTTTGTTCTCTTGCTTTGGTTATTCATTTTCCCCAAACAGTAGCGAAAGGATATACATCGGTACTCCCGATGTAGGTTTGACTGAGTGGTATAGATTCAGACGAAGCATATTTATTTTCCGCATAGTTTAGCACATCCATAACCGTCATCCAAGTTCGTAACGATAGCAGTTAATAGAGAGTGTAGAACAAAATAGTGCATGCTCAAGCCAGCAGGAACATTATATCATTCTCTTTTGTTCTGTTTCAATAAATGGACTATGAGCGAGCTCTGGCTGTTCTATATGCTGCATGTAATGTCCAGATTATTCTGCGTTAGCAAAAAATATAACATTGAATGTATGAATTTATTATGAAGGCAAATGCAATAAAGAAAATGGTTTAAAATAAATACAAACAGCAGAATATGCATATGAATAGTATTTAATCTTTGAGAAAAAAATTAATTATATGGGTTTAATGACGCATCCGCACGCATTTTCTCAAAAATCCTGAAGACTATGTCGGAATATAGTATTCATGTTCCAAGCGTAATCTTCCGACACGATCTGCTATGCGCTTGTTACATTAAACATCAGGATCTTCACAATCAGCCAAGATCATTCGACTAACCTAACGAGGGAAGGTCGGGAATGCTAACATGTCTAAATTAATTGGGAAGAACAGCAATGGCTGGGTCTATCTAGATGTATTTAGGTTTGTTTTGATCTTCAGAGTAAATCTCCTCCCATGAAGGCACATGATCCTTAAAATCCCGATACTCATTAAAAGAAACGATATTTTCAAACGGTTGGAAGCTACCAAACAAAACATGACACTAACCAGATGATTGGTACGAATCTTGAATTTCACCTTCTCGGGATCATACCTAGGTTTATGCTGAATAGCGAACTGAGATCGAAAAGGTTAAGTGCGGACTCTTATACAAGATATTCGAGATCAGATAATTCCAAAGCAGGGATCCCTTATCAGTTTGCTCTTGGCTGCGGAATAGATCGGACGTGTTTTTTTTCTCTCACAGCAAGAGTACTTTTCATTTCAAAACGAGCGAGTAATTTGTCATGGAGACAGCTAAAACAAGGCCCATAAGGGCAAATACATTCAAACTTATATACGAGGGGATTCCGAAACGCCCTTCCCGAGCAGAAGTGATCGATTTTATTGTCGATACGCTGAAGGCTGGAGAGGTCGTCACAAGGATCCAGATGTGCACCTCAACGGCAGTTGTTTACGTCGAGACGGAAACAATGAAACAAGCGGAGCTGATCGTCGCACAACACCAGGGGAAGCATTTCCTAACAATCGAAGGAACATCGTATCCGCTGCCAATTCTGCTGGAGGACGGTGCAACGGAAATGCGGTTGCACGAGCTTCCACCGTACGTAACGGAAGCAGAAATAACAGCAGCAATGTCTTGTTACGGCAAGATCGTTTCGATCAAGGAAACGGAGTACGGCCCCGAGAGCAAAGTTCCGGGGAAAAAAACCGGGATCATCTTGGTAAAAATTGTCCTCCGCTCACCGACACTCCAAATCGGACCAACTATAACCATCGCAGACGAGCGCACCACGATCACGTACAATGGGCAAAATCCGTACTGCCGGTACTGTTTAATGCCCGAACACACGGGCATGGGATGCATGCAGAGCAAGCGCAGCTTGGCTAAGCAAGGATCATCATACGCCGGAGTGACAAAAGCAGCACCAACAGCAACAGCACCCAAACACACCAAAACAAAGGATGCTCCAAAAGCATCGAAGGCACCGAGCGCAGCAACACAGGCTCCGAACGTAGCACCAAAGGCTCCGACGGTGACACCGACTGTAGCACCGAAGGCTCCGGCCGTGACACCGCCTGTGGCACCGAAGGCTCCGACGGTGACACCGAAGGCTCCGACCGTGGTACCTACGGTAGCATCGATGGACCCGAGCATCGCACCAGCAGCATCGACATCAACAGCACATCAAAAGGAACAGGAGAGCACTAAGACACTAGCGGTTGCCGTGTTCAAACTTCCTCGAGTTCCTTCCCCCACACCTCCTGCCGTAAATCCTGACCCAGAAACATCAGGTAAGCGAAAAAACGAAGACGAGACAGACAGTGACGCGTCTAACGCATCGATCGGAGGAACAGTCAAGCGTAAGCCTGGCCGTAAACCGAAAAATGCAAAGACAATTACAATTACAAATACTAACGTACACATTGATGGGTAGACAAATTACATGAAATGGATACATACGCAAGTTTCGTTTTTGTTTCTATAAATTTGAACACCATCTCAAACTCGACCAAAATAAACACGCTGCGTTCATTTATTCGATCAATTGACGCAGACGTTATTTTCCTACAAGAAGTGTTTGATGGCAACATTTCACTTCCGGGGTATAAAGTTATCTCGAATGTGAATGTTGATAAACGTGGAACAGCGATCGCTTTACGGGAACACCTAAAATATTCTCACGTCGAACGCAGCTTAGACTCGCGTCTAATCTGCCTTCGACTGGAGAATTCAACCACACTCTGTAACGTTTATGCTCCCTCTGGAAGCCAGCGTTGGTCAGAGCGGGAGGATTTTTTCAATCGCACCTTAGCGTACTACCTGCGAAATGCATCTCAGCATGTTATTCTTGCAGGGGATTTCAATTGTGTATTGGATCCAAAGGACGCGACGGGCGAGAGAAATATAAGCCCTGCTCTGAGAAATGTTGTAAACGGTATGGGGATGTGTGATAGCTGGAATATTCTCAAAGGCAACTTTGTGGAGTTTTCCCACATCGCACGTGGTTCGGGTTCACGCATCGATCGATGTTACATATCATCAGCACTCAAGACCCACTTACGGACAACCGACTTACACGTACTGGCCTTTTCTGATCATAAAGCTCTGACGGTCCGAATTTGCCTGCCAGCAAACATTTGCCCCAGATCACGTAGCAATGGTTACTGGCAGCTAAGGCCTCATATATTAACACAGGAAAATATGCAGGAATTCAGATGCAAGTGGAACGTATGGACAAGACAAAGAAGGAACTTTGGTTCATGGATAGATTGGTGGATTCAATTCGCCAAACCAAAAATCAAATCGTTTTTCCGCTGGAAGACGAACCAAAAATACTCCGCGTTCCGCTTGCGCATGGATATCCTCCATAGAGTTCTTAAAAACTCTTACAATAATTACCTGACAAACCCTGACGAGCTCTGTAACATAAACCGAGTCAAGGGGAAGATTTTGTCGCTTCAGAGACGTTTTTCTGAAGAGTACACACAAATAAACGAGACACACGTTGCTGGTGAGAGTGTGTCCACGTTTCAACTTGAGGAACGCAGGCGAACTCGCACCGTTATTGACAAACTATTGTCTGAAGATGGCAGAGTGATTGATCAAGAAGGGGACATCAGACAACACATTCACACATACTACACACAACTATACTCTGACGAAGACCTACCTACGGACGACACGTTTACCTGCCACCAAATCATTCCAGAGGATTGTACTACCAATAATAGTTGCATGGTGGAGATCACACCAGATGAAATCCTCGATGCAATTAAAAAATCTGCGTCGCGAAAGTCTCCTGGCCCTGATGGGATACCCAAGGAATTTTATCTTCGTACATACGAGATAATCCACAGGGAATTACATCTCATTTTGAATGAAGCTCTTGAAGGAAGGTTCCCGCGAGACTTTGTTGACGGTGTCATAGTTCTCGTGAAGAAAAAAGGTGGTACGGGCTCCGTTTCCTGTTTTCGACCCATATCCCTTCTTAACACAGACTACAAGCTACTGTCGAGAATTGTCAAACTACGTCTTGATTCAATAATCAGGAAGTGGGGGATAATATCTACAGCGCAAAAATGTAGCAACAAACCTTGCAACATTTTTCAAGCGGTGCTCTCTGTTAAGGAGCGGGTGGTTGATCTCAAGAATCAACGTAAGTGTGGTAAGCTCGTTTCCTTTGACCTTTCACAGGCCTTTGACAGAGTCAATAGAAGTTTTTTGTGGCGAACTATGTCTTCTCTGGGCTTCAATCCGGGGCTGGTGCGGCTTTTGCGAACAATTGGTGAACGATCCTCTTCCCGTATCCTCGTGAATGGTAACCTTTCTCCTTCCTTTTCCATCCAACGCTCTGTCAGACAGGGCGATCCTCTATCCATGCACCTATTTGTTCTCTACCTTAATCCGCTCATCACCAGATTAGAAAGTATTTGCTGTGATCAGGATGACCTGATCAACGCATATGCTGACGACATCTCGGTGGTGACAACCTCCCTTCCCAAACTCGAGGCAGTGAAAGCCGCTATAGAGGCGTTTGGTAGAACCGCTGGGGCGAAACTAAACGTCGAAAAAACTACCTGTTTGGACATAGGGCACATCACAGCAACCACCCCGATGCATGTTCCCTGGTTACGGGAAGTAGAACGGCTTCGCCTGCTTGGCATATTGTTTACTAACAATATACGGGAGGCCATGGGGCATAACTGGGAAAACGTCATTCAACAGTTCCGTCACTTGGTCAGGCTGCATCGCGTTAGACACCTAAATTTGGCACAGAATGTGGTGCTTCTTAATACCTTTCTTCTGCCCAAGCTATGGTTTATTGCATCAGTCATAGCGTTTAAAATATATGTGTAAAGAGTATAAGAAACCCAGAGTCAGCCCAAAGTTACGTGGCGTTCCGAAACACATCAGTGGCGACGAGATTCTAATTCTTTTTTTTGTGTTTTGTTTTGCCGTTTTCGTGTAAAAATTCCGCGCTCCAAACGACCAAGGATGAGCACCGAGGAGACGGGTGCTTTGGACGAGCAGATGAGGACCGAAGAGGAACAGCGTCGTTCATCGTTGGGATTTGCAAACGCTAACGGAGGGCAAAATCCGCAAAACGGTGGAGTGTTCCAGCCGCACGTACATCCTTTGGCTGACCAGCGTACGCTCGGGAGTATGCAGCGAGGCGAAGCTACCGTACCGCTGACATGTGCTCAGCCGCCATCGCATTCGGGGTCATTGCCGTTCATCCAAGCTGGTCAAGCGCCATCGCAGTCAACGTCCGCGCCGCCATCGCAAACACCGCTACTATCAGGTCCGTATCTAGCTGATAATTCGTTGGTGCAAACGCTGCAGCATCTTCAGCAGCAGATGGCACAGCAGCAACAGCTTATTAACCAAATGTTGTGCCAACGATTAACTAACCTAAGTGCGCCTACGTCCGCGATTCAACCAGAGCAAATAATTGATACGTTAGCTAGGAATATTACGGAATTCAGATATGATGAGGAAGGTGGCGTAACGTTCGGTGGTTGGTTTGCGAGGTACGAAGAGTTGTTCAAAAAGGATGCGGAACGTATTGATGATGCGGCAAAGGTCAGGCTATTGTTGCGAAAGCTCGGTCCGGTCGAGCACGATCGATATGCGTCGTTTATATTACCGCAGCGTGCGGGCGATATTGCATTTGCGGAAACGGTTCGAAAGCTCACGGATTTATTTGATACGCGGGAGTCCTTGCTGAGCAAGCGTTTTAAGTGTTTACAAATTTCTAAGAAACGGAATGAGGATCATTTAACCTATGCCTGTCGATTGAATAAGGCTTGTGTCGATTTTGAGCTAAGCAAACTGTCAGAAGAACAATTCAAGTGCTTACTTTTTGTGTGTGGTTTGCGGTCGGAGCATGATGTAGAGTTTCGTACAAGGCTTTTGGCACGTATCGAGGATAAAGCTGATCTAACGCTCCAACAATTATCGGCAGAATGCAACAGGATAGTGAATTTAAAGAGAGATAGTGCCATGATTGAGTCCCCAGCACAGGAAAGTGTGTTGGCCGTCCAGTTCGAGAAGCAACATTTTAAAAGGTCGCAGCCGAGTCGGTTTACGAGGCCCAGTAAACCCTGTTGGGCATGTGGTGCTAGTCCCTGGACGCGAGACTGTCCATATCGTGATCAGGAGTGTTTTAAGTGTAAGCGGAAAGGCCACAAAGCTAGTCACTGCAAGAAGTACCAGAGGCCGTTCAGAAGGCCAATGTTCCAGTTTAATCGAGATTATAAGAAGCAGAGTAATGGGGTATCGCAAGTGGTAACGGTAAAAGTGTAGAGCGTAGAATCGAGAAGAAGATACGTGGAGGTTAACCTCAATAATACGCCAGTTCGCCTGCAGATCGACACGGGGTCGGATATTTCAATGATTGATATACGCACATGGAAGCGCATAGGAAGTCCCAGGCTTACGCCTCTATCGGTTAAAGCAATAACTGCTTCAGGAGCTGGACTTGAGCTCGAAGGCGAGTTTAAAGGTGAAGTTACGCTGGGCAATGTCACGGCAGAAGTGACTATAAGGGTAGCAAAGCAGGATCTTTTGCTGTGTGGTGCAGATCTTTTTGATGCATTGGGGTTGTGGTCATTACCCATACAGAGCTTTTGTTGCTACATAGAAGGCTCAGATTCAAAACCGCTTGATGTGCAGAGGCGTTGTCCACAAGATGATCTTTGGCCTCCGCTTCCTATTGCAAACCGATCATAAGCCATTATTGAGGATATTTGGATCAAGAAAGGGCATCCCGGCGTACACAGCGAACCGTTTGCAACGTTTCACCCTAATTCTACTAGCGTATGATTTTGACATCCAGTATGTTCGATCGGAAGAATTTGGAGGAGCAGATGTTTTGTCGCGATTGATTAAAAACCATAGTAAGCCAGAACCGGAATGTATTATCGCGAGCATTGAGACTGATGATGATTTGGCCTACGTAGCAGTTAACGCGCTTAATGTTTTCCCACTCGCATTCAACGAGGTTGCTGAAGCTACGCAACGAGATGTCTTGTTATGCAACGTGAGAAAGTACATCGTTAATGGATGGCCGAAAACCATGCAGTATGATTCGGAACTTGCCAGTTTCTACAGCAGGAGAGAATGCTTGAGCAATGTAAAAGGGTGCATTCTTTTTGGAGAAAGGGTAGTGATACCGAGATGCCTGCAAATGAGGTGTTTAACACAGCTGCACAAGGGGCATCCTGGAATAGTACGCATGAAGGCGATCGCGCGTAGTTATGTTTATTGGCCGCACATCGAGGAGGACATCGTTGAAGCCGTTGCTACCTGTTTGTCGTGTCAGTCTGCAGCCAAATCACCTCCCAAGGTGGAATCATCAGATTGGCCCAAGCCGTTAGGTCCGTGGAATAGAGTGCACATTGATTATGCCGGACCTATAGATGGAGTATATTTCCTCGTGATTGTTGATGCGTTTTCCAAATGGCCAGAGATAGTAAAAACCGCCTCTACATCCGCACATGCAACGATAGCTATTTTGCGGGGTATTTTTGCCAGGCACGGAGCGCCTATCACCCTCGTAAGCGATAATGGACCGCAATTTGTCGGAGAGAACTTTGAAGATTTTTGTAAACGTTACGGCATAGTACATATAACCACCGCACCGTATCATCCGCAGAGTAATGGACAGGCCGAGCGTTTCGTTGATACGTTTAAGAGAGCTTTGAAGAAAATAAGAACAGCCGATGTAAACCTCGATGAAGCTCTTGATATATTTCTGCTAACGTACCGCACCACACCAAACCCGTTAATTCGCACAGATTTAGATCTTTTAAAACCACCGGCAAGGACATCAGAGAGCGAACCTTTTGAGAGTGCAAGAGCGTTTAGAGTAGGAGATGCAGTATTTGCGAAACAGTATGTTAACAATAAGTTTTATTGGGTTACTGGCGTGATTAGTAGGAGGATCGGTAATGTTATGTATCAAGTTACAACTGAGAAAAACCGGGTACGCCGACATCATGTAAACCAGCTGCGTAAACGCAACGTACAGTACCAACCCAGGGAGAGCCGTTGTGGCATTTTACCACTAGATATTCTATTAGCCGAATGGCATTTACCGGTACAGAACACACCATTACAATTTTTAGAAGATAGGCCACCTTCTCCGGTTGTAGAGCACGTTATACCGAACCCTCCGAGATACCCACAGCGCGTACGTATTCAATTGGACGGCCCACCTCGCCGCTCTTCTCGTGTTAGAAGACCGCCGCGCAGACTCCAGCCGTACCAGCTGAATTAAGAGAAGGAGATGTTGTGTAGGCGCGTATTAGGTGTAGCCGCGACTCAATGCTGTCCAGAAGCTGACAGCATTGGAGATCGGAAAAGGCCGTTAGGGCTTCGGAAGCGATCGGGTGATCGATCGCTGATACACTCAATCAGGCTGCGACCTACGACGGACGTATTTCTGTAACCGAGCATAGCGTTTAAAATATATGTGTAAAGAGTATAAGAAACCCAGAGTCAGCCCAAAGTTACGTGGCGTTCCGAAACACATCAGAAAGCTTTGTTCAAAAATTAGATAACGTTTACAGACAATTATAATTATTACGATCAAAAGTATGCTCAAGTTTTCAAAACAGTACATTAATGGAAGGACACATAAAGCGGTGGCAGATACAGTATAGCATCTGGATCGGACATGCGTAGATCACGGAAATCTGTTCATTTTAACCTCAGATGTGAATCCATAACTGACAAATGTGTCTACGATGCAGCTCACCCAGAAAACTAGTGACTGTGAAGCTGAAATGAAAGTCTCTGTAACGGCTTTGTATAATCAGGCGCTGTAATGAGAACGCCATTATGCCAAAACTGTGTTGTACCTTATAGTGGGGTGGTCCGGTGATGCCGGTATTCACACGAAAGGATCGGGTATCGAATCCCATCCGGACCACCTCCCCGTACGCAGAGCTAATTATCTAACTACGAGTAAAACGAAGTCAAGAAAAGCCACGATCGGCAGGCCAGGTTATAAAGCCAGAGAAGAAGAAAAAGAAGCAATCGATTGTCGATCAACTATAACTACAGATAGAGGACCACAATTTCAAAGTTATTTGTCTTGGGAATGGATAAATGGTCCGTATTGGATTTGAGACCGGTCATTTTGTGTTAGCAACTGACGCCACTTTCGCTAAGTGTTGGTTTCAAAACATTCTCATATTTCAAAACAAAATTGCATGTATATTGTATTGCCCTTCTTAAATTATTATGGAAAATAGCCAAAAATTGATAGTGTAGTAGTTAAAACCACGACCCTCATTATAATAAAAAAAAACAATTTGAAAAGAAGTGTAATTTTAAGTGGCCAACTTTTAGTACTTACCAATGTAGGCGATGGTATTTGTGTGATAACAAATAGTAACACGGGGGTAATGAAAAGGCTTCGTTTAAAGGTGTGTGAGTTGTCTCAATTGTACCTGCAAGTAACGCGCGAGACAGAGAAAGTGAGTCAGACAGCGACTTTAAATGTATTGAGAAAACGAGACAGATCTATTGGATAAAAAAGAAAGCGATCAGATTTAAATCCAACGCTTACCATACGTACAGTGCAAAGCAAAAAAAAGTTTGTTCAGTTTGGTAGAAAAAATATTTCGATAAAAATAATAAAATTGTACACTACAACCCTTTAAGTAAACTATGTTACAAATGCACATTTAATTGCTTATTTTTTACTATTTCCTAAAGTAAACGAAATGAGCACTTTCCAGTGTTATTTGAAATAATTTTTATTTTGAACACTACTGTAACTGTCGAGGTGGTTGTGCTGACATCCATATAATTCACACTACCAAACCCATGCCATGTGTAGGACTGTTATTTCGTGTTGTTATCAAGAACGACCGGTTTTTTCTGTAGAATTCACTAAAGAACTGGCGCTTGTTTATTGGCTGGATGATGAAGCACAGAACGGAGAAGAGCATTTAATTACCGCTAGTTCCAAGTGTAGCGTTGAACAACTCGAATGTGCGAAAAAACCGCGGGCAAACACTAATTATTTTACGCGTCGTGTTAAAGTGCAGTAAATGCAGGAGGACCAAAGCATCCAAATGGAAAGTGACGATAAAGTGCTCCTGTCCAGTACGTTTGGCAACCCAAAAAATGCATCAACACCAAAACCAAACAAGCGGTGTGCTTCGGAATCGATGATGCGTCTGGAAAGTGCTTCTAATGTCTCCGTTGCCAAAAAGAGGCTTATACTAGAATGTGACACAACCCTGTTGGCAACTCCCCGTACGTGTCTTTCTACATCGATACTATCGACACCAGGCCGAATGGTTTCTACCGCCCGGATGAACATCACGCGTGGTATACAGACGATGCGGCCGGAAACAGTAAACCGGTACTGTCAGGTGTCGGTGGCTCGTATCCAGAAACCAACCGCCACTATACACGTGCAAACGGAGGCACCACCAGCGGTAGTTTTACATGAAATCGGATGTCAAACAGATGAGCCACTTCTTCCCCAAACCTGTGATGGCATTACGCAAACCGAATCGTTTACTCCTTCTCACCCGGTAAGCCGTTGTGAGGTTAGCTGCCAGACGGATAGGGTGCAGGAAGAACAGCATCGAGCGGAACAGGGACAGCTTGAGGAGCCTGAGGTGGAAGAATCGGATAAGAATGGATATGCTGTCGATTCCATAGCCACTATGTTGAACGATTTCGCTAAACAGTACGGTATTGATCTGCAGTCACCTGCCAAGCAGAAGAAAGCAAAATGCAACAGTAAAAAGAAAGAGATCGAGCATCTGCAGGAATGTTTGGCAAACAAAACGTATAAGGCGATGGCATCCAAAGTGAGTGAGAAAATGGACAAAATTCTAGAGAAGCATATGGCGGAGTACGGGCGTCAGACGGTGGCCAGTCGGCAACGGTTGATCCGGTGGACGAAGGGTTTTCTACAACGCCAACAACAACAGAACCGTGCGGCAACGACCGTTCCTTCGCGCAAGATTGTATTGGTTCGCAAAGTTGTGCGTGCCCCAAAACGACCATCGGTGGAGGAAAAAAGTGTGCAGTGCGCGCCGGAACTAGGGACGGGTAGGATCACTGTCGCTACGCAGTGGCAGCGCCAAAAACCAATGGTAACAAAGAAGCAACCTGTGTCGAGTCATAGTAAAGCGTCTCGTAGTAAAGCAATCTCTACTAAGCCTACTTCTACTGATTCTAAAACTTGCTCCGCAGGTTCCAGACATTCGATGCGCCAAACGAAACTGTCTAGCTACGCCAAACAACAAGACGGTGGGAAAACCATCCAAGGAAGGCAACCGCGGCAACGAAAACAACAAGGAGAATGTTCCCCCAAACCATCAAAATCAGCCGCTGGAACAGTAAAGCCCACACCATCTTCTTCTAAAACGACGAAAGCTGCCGCTCCAACACCACCGGCGGCCAAAAAGAAGACGCGCAACGAAAAGCAAGCACCGAAAGTAACGACGGATATATTCATTGAGGAAACGCCATCACCGCCAGCATCACCTCCACCACCACCACCACCAGCACGAGCAGATCCGGAGCTAGAACGGAAGCATTTTCCCTACCGGTCCCCACCAACCTATCCGACACAGTGTTCGAAAGCGACGGACACTTCCTTCTTGTCTCCTTCCAGTGTACGGAATCTATTGCCCGAACTGATGGACAACGATCCACAGCCACTTGACTATCGCATCGCAGCGAATAACAGTCGATCGTTTAATCCGGCAGTGCTACTTAGTCCGCTGGAGCGCATGTACGTGAAACCCACAGCGACGGCGCCATCGAATCGACTCGAATACAACACGTTTCTCGTCCCGTTACAAACCAACGAAAAGGTGCCTCCGACTCCACAAAGAATCATGTATTTAAACCCACCGGAGCGTCGCGTGCTGTGTGGAGAAGGCGCTTAAGAACCAATCTTTGCCTAAACTGGCCGACATGTACGGTGAACCATTCATCGAAGAATTTAACGGCTGCGGGCAGGATCCGCAGCGAGCAGCCAATGATGACCGTCGGCTAGAAGCGGAACGTAACAATGAACAAGCAACCAAGCAGCGACAAGCGAGGGACGCGGATAAATTTGTATGCAGCAGTGGCAAGGAAGACAAAAACTTCCAAGGATCGCAACAACAGTTTGTAAGACCACCGTTCCATACCGAACGTTCGCCGAGTCTCTCTCCTATCGTTTACGACGATGAAAACAGTGGTGACGAGATGATTCTGTAACGACCCCAATTCCCACAACGATGGAACGTCTATGTTGGCGCCTTTTCTTACCGTTGAAAATGCATTGCAACAGATCGAGCGTATTGTGTACGGTATAGGCGGTAGAGTGAACTATTCCTATTTGCCACGCTATGCATTCAGTTTTGGCACAATTGTGTGCAATAATAGTACATGACAATTTTTTACGCCCTTCTGCTTGGTTCGCTTTTAATTGTATTAGTTTTTGTGCATAATACTTAACACACCTGTCTAATGTATATTGAATTATTATGTTTTGTTTTTTTTTCTCAGTTTATTTCACTTACATAAAGATGCACGCTCATAAGAGCGTGTTGGGCAGAGAAATGATCAGGAATATGTTAATTGTTTAAAGTTGTTTGTAAATTCATAAATTTTGCAAATTTGAATTGAAGATTATTAATAAATCGCTTGTTATTAAATATGATATCATGTTATTTTTATCATAAGTTCTGTAGAAAAACTTTTATAACTATTTTTCCATGAACAAATGTGACCAGCGAATACTCAAGAGTTTTACTAATATTTTCATCTATATCAGTAATGTTTAATGTATATTAATATATTTTTTCTTATAGATATTGAAATGTTAATCTGATAACAACTCTAGTTTAATTTGGACTATAAATATGACCAATTTTGAGGAACTATATTTATGGGGCTTTCTCTTCTTCTTCTTTCCTGGCCTGCGCCTACGGAGCACGTCTTGTAGACAGGGCCTGGCGTCCAATTAATTTCCAGGAAACTCGGTCCATGGCTGCATTCCTCCACCCCCGGCTGCATCCGATATCCCTCAGGTCTGACTCCACTTGGTCCAGCCAACGAGCTCGCTGTGCTCCTCTGCGCCTCGTGCCGAACGGGTCGCTGACGAGCACCTTCCTGGTAGGGCATGAGTCCGGCATCCTCATCACGTGCCCCAACCAGCGTATCCTTCCGGCTTTGACAACCGTCATTCTCCTTCTCCACACGCCCTGCTCGCACACACCGCCAAAGATAGTCCGCAGCAACCGCCGTTCGAAAATGGCGAGTGCATTGGCGTCCTCTGCCAGCATAGTCCAGGACTCGTGCCCGTAGAGGACTACTGGCCGTATCAGAGTGCGATATATGGCGCATTTCGTGCGTTGTTGGAGTCTTCTGGATCTCAGGAGTTTGTGGAGTCCGTAGTAGGCACGATTCCCCTAAACAATGCGCCTTAGGATTTCGCTGCTTACGTTGTTGTCCGAAGTTACGATCGTGCCAAGGTAGCAAAACTCCTGTACTACCTGGAGATCGTCGCCGTCAACTGATACTCTGCTTCCGAGTCGTGCTCTATCACGGTTAGAGCCTCCGGCAAGCAGGTATTTTGTCTTCGTCGCATTGATCCTCAATCCAATCCTATCGGCCTCGCTTTAATATACTAATTAATGTGAAAAAAATTGATAAATATGAAAGATCACTTCATGGATAAATTATATAATTCTTAATGAACCAAAAACGTTAACGCATAAAAAAGTTCTATGCCTCGGAACAGACCGACTAGAATTTCCCACCGGAAGCCTAACTGCTTAACGAAACTACCGACTTGCGGATAAACATCTACTTCAGCATCAAATTGCATAGATTCAGGCGCCAAATAAATCTTTACTCCCAAATGTAGGCAATTAACGTGTACGTGTAACGTTTGCTAACCGCGTTACATTCTGTTTCTCGGACCGTTTAATCGCGCCTCTGAACTTTTGAAGAATTTTTCTCATCTTTGCTTTTTATATACATGAAAACTAAGCTATTTTGGATTTTCTGCTCGCCAAGACCGCGAGAAAGTATTCTTTTTCATTGTAACTATATACTATTTTTTTGCAAACCATAAAATACAGAACAATTTTTGTTTTAATTATTCAAAAAGAAAAATTGCAAGGGTTTCTTAATGCCTCAATTTCGAATTCGATTATTCCTCTCCGGAACCTTTTGGGTCTCTTCAGGAAAACAAGACCCATTGCACATGACTTGACACGACCTCTTGTTAGACGAGACTCCTGGGACGGCACTCGCACACTCCGCACACCGTAAAACCCGCCACTGCATTCTAAATCTATTTATTGTGTAATCTCATTCCCTCCTATTTTCCTCGTTGAGCAATTCTGCAGGAAGTCATAGATATTTAGGGCAATTTCATTCGTCCGAAGATTAACGATTAAATTAAATAAGCTACTGAAAGCTTCTACTGTGACCCTTCTTTTTTTTTCTTCACACGCGACATGTCAATCTCGATCTCGACAAAATCCGATTTGGGCGGATTGTTCACTTGTATAGAAGTGTCGAAAGTTACATTCGGGTTCATACGACCTTGTTGTACAGGTAGGGATCAAATAAGATCAAATGCGGTAAGCAGCAGGGAATTAAAACCAATTAATCCTTGTTGAAAATTCCGAACAGGATCAGTGTCAACCAACAGTTGTTACATCTGTTAAGGAAAATGACAAAAAAGAAGAAACGTGACAGCTAGTAAACATTTTACGAGAAAGAGTAAACATATTTGTAATGCCAAATTGTTCAAATTATTGAAAATTGAGTCATCAAAAATACTATAAACGCTTTTTTTATCAAAAAGATCAACATGATCTGAATTTCAAATAGCAAGTATTGAGCGAAATTGAATAGATTTGAAGTTTTTTTTTGTTATTTTAACACTCTTGAGTAGCTATCAGTTACAACTAATTAATAAAAAACCGAACCAAACATGGAGAAAATAAGTCTTCATGTTATCGAATTTGCTACATAACTAGTACATTAGTGTGCACATATATCTCTGACCAGCACACACAGTAGCAGCATACGAACACACTTCATGAAGATAACCGATCATTGCAAGGTTAAACGAACACCGGCTGACCTCTGATTATCGTGCATCCATAAATCAACATAACTGTCTGATGCATCACACGACCACGGGGCGGTGTTACCTATTTGCCTCGGTCAAACCGGGAACTGTTCACTGTTTAGTGGTCCGACACATGGAGCCTTCCCATAAATCATCGCCCACACCCAATTCGCGAACCGGCGTCTCAAGCACCTTCAACTAGAGTTCACACCGAACGGAACAGGGGAGTGTTCGGGATGTTAATTGTGGACGCGACTAACCGAGGTGTGTTTGTGTGGAACGGCACAAGGGTTGGTGTGATTATCTTGCAACGTAAGTGCTTCATGGCATGTGGCGCTCTGCAGACAGGTGCAGACAGGCAGCATAACGGCTAAGGTATCGTGTGGAACGTTACCGCACTACAGGAAGGATTTCATTAGGATAAGTAAATCCTTAGGAAGACGGCGGAACTGACCATTTCTAATCGAGTGTAACAAGAATGTTTGCTTTGCCGTGAACTTTGGCATGTTGTAGCTGTATCCGATATCTTATCACTAAAGCGTTTGTTGGTTTCAGTGTGTTGGAATTGTATTTGGATTTTAATCCTCCCAACAGTTATCCCCGAATGACAACCACTTAATAGAGCAGTATTGTGCGCTGAACGCTTATAGCTTCTGTTCGTCTAGTTTTAAAGTTGTTCATGTCCATACTTAGGTTTTGTTATTTCAATTTCGAATCCTTTACGCTTACCGAAGGATAATTTTTTTACATTTTTCATTTATCAATTTCTCCTTAATTTAGCTGGTGAGGTATCCCGCAGTGTGTCGCATATGGTTAATAAACACTTTCTTACCGCGGAGAGAGTCGGACGGGTCAGTTTAATTAATTTTGACACTTTTTCAATGATTTCGTTTGTTTGTGTGTTCATGGAAAGAGAAGACAACAGACGAGAACAGTCCTGATCACAATTTATCATCATACGTGTGCAGAAAACCAACACCAACGCATTATCTGTACATGACATTTGCCATTAACATCGTTATAGATTTTGTTTGTCCTCTGTCTTTTGCAACAGCAATTGGTGTTAAGACTGTTAGAGACGTATAAAATCGCTAACATTGTAAGTTAATTTTAATCGTTTTTTAACACACGACATATTTTTTAACAGGCATTTGATTAGGCACTGTATTCTAACATGTTTCTACCGTCTATTTCTCTTCGGCATGATAACTGAGATTATCAGGACCTATCTTAGCTGTACGATTTTATCGTATGTAAGAAATGCATCAATGGCATAATCTCGCTCGCTGGTATCAACTCCGATAGTTTCAGAAAACAAACCACAGAAGAGGAACACCTCTTAAAACAATGCTGTCGACAGATTCAAGACGTTAGCCGTGTGGCCGTGAAACAGCTGCATTGCGCCGGAATGCCGGCAGTAGTAGAAAAGCAAAAACCCGGAGCCCATCAACATTCCGATCCGCCCCGAAAATGTTGCAGCGCACAAAACTCGATCCGAATTGGCGTATGGTTTTTATGGGGCGAGCGATGCAATTCCTTCGATCTCAGCACCAATTTAAAGCGCAGCCAAACGGTGAGCTTTACCGCGGCAGAAAAATCGCGGTAAAGAAAATGGAAGTGTCAGCGCGCGCCGGTACACGGTGATTCATTCCGCAGACATAAACTATTTTTCCAAAGCCACATTTTGACATTTGGAGCATTATTACAGTTTTGAATATCGGACTGTTTTGCCCCGTTTGGTGCTGGTCGGTGCCGCTTGCCCTGCAAACAGGTATACTTGGTGGCGCGGCATTCTGGACATTTGATGGTATGGGACGATGATTTGTATTCCTTGTTACTTATGATTGCGACGCGGCGTTGTACTGGTGAGCCGTTTTAATTTGAATTTTTGCAGCCTGTTCAAAGTACGTCCCTTGGCCACAAAGTTTAGCACAGTGACGAGCCCGAAATGGAGAGGTAATATCGTTCCGGTAACACCCACTTTATCACTGTTATTGAAATATTTGTGAAGCTGAAGCGATGGTTGCAGTATTTATTGTTTCTTTTTTTGTTTTGCTGTTGGAACGTACGGATTATGCTTTTTTTCGTCCCATAATTTTTGGGGGACCTAACCGACTCCCATAAAGCTAGGGGCACATGCAAAAAGGGAACCGAAAGTAGCAGTGAATAATTATTTGCAAGCATTCTCGCTTGTCCAAACGCAACTCCACCGGGCGGTTAAGCGCTGTGGTGTGTTTTGTTCTCGATTTCGATGGAGAGTATGGAAGATGAAGCGAGAACCAATTTATATATGGCTTAATTTATATTCATCAGCTTTCGAAACACGAATCCACCCCGTTCGACCGGGTGTCTCGGGCGCATTGCATTGTATCGAATTCTTTGCATGCAGCATCGTGCAAGCTTCAGTACTATTGGTAGGGGTAGTTAGGTACTTTGGCGTTCGGGCGTTCAGCCGCTGTGTGAACCAATAAATTATTCGACCACAAAACACCGAATTTTTTCCAACAAATCGATGGCGTAATGAGTGGAAGAGCGAACAGTGAGGCATTTCCCTTAAAAGGATGTGCCATGAGATTATAGTGCGATTCGTCATGTAATCCTTTCCAACGACCTTTTGGATTGGAACAACTTTGAAGCGGAAAAGAAGAAGAAAGCGAAACAAAAAATCCCAATCCCCAGCCAAGCAAGTTTCATTTGTCGCCTTGTTTGGAATCTGGATTAAACTCGTTTTACATTTGGATTTGGTATGTGGTTCGTTTTGATTTCGTTTTACTCACCTCGGACATGAAGCTGACGAGGAAAATAACTTCAAATTTCAGCATGAACAAGATGCGTTAGACCATTCTTTAGCGTGCAAAGAATTCCCACGCTGGTGTTACAATTTCGGGTCTTGCACACCCCATCAACGGTTTGGCGCTAAAAGAAAAAGTGAATTATTTTTCTTTAGTTTGAAAATTATGGTTGTGTCCCGAAAATCCCGTAAATGGCACCGTGAAAAGACATGTTTGCAAGCTTTAGATCTGTACTTATAGCATTTGTGTTGCAACCAAAAGGCAAAATATTTGAGTATTGTGTAAAACTTTACTTACATTTCGCTTTATCCTGTCGGCATTTCCAATATCTGGCACGTCATTCGATGTGTTTTAGTTAAAAGATGCCACACGATGGCTTTTAACTTCGGCAACAGTTTTAGAACTTTTGTGCAAATTTATGCTCTTTTTCCATAACACCTCCAAACACAATCGATCAAATCAATACATTTTAAGTAATACTGGCGTATTTTCCTCGATAGCCGTCTTAAAGGGGGGTTTTTTCGAGGATGGAACTAAAGTACCGTTAGATCACAGACCGCGGTTCTCGGTATACTCGGTTAGTTCGGAATCCTTTGACCGTCGAAGTCAAGACACATTTCGAATGCAGTCAAGCAATGTTGCAACAGGTCCTTTGTTTATACTTGGTTGCAGAATTGCGGATTGCGGCACGTCCTTTGTTATTCTTCTCCGTACAATCCATAATAAATGCATGCAATTCTTCAAAGCGCAATGTGCAATGCTCTCTCGTATCATGCATCTTTTTTTTCGGGAGTCCAACCAGCAACCGTTTGTGTGCGTTTGGTCAAAGAGTAATCGTTTGAATTGTTCGCACTCCAGTTTTTCCCTTTTCCCTACCATTCGCTACGGCAGCGGTTGTCTTTGGTTTTACTTTCGATTCACGATCGTTGATAAACGAGGTCTCGCGATAAAAGGGGTACTATACTTTATAGTCAACTGCACTTGTAAAAATATGCGTTATTCATCAAACTTCAAGACTATCACACCACACTTGGAATTTGGAAAAGGATAAAAGAAGTTTTAAGAAATCAGATGAATTTCCCACATGGAAAGGTAGAGGAAGAGCCACAATGGTATGGCATAAGTTTTCATTCATTTTTCTATTCTAATGAATTGTTTCTTGCTCAATTATTTTTTCTGTACTTTCTCCACAACAGGTGATAAGTAAAAACATAAGCACTTTTCTCGATTTTCGTGTAAACTTCTGTAAAAACACAACATTTTGCACTACAGCACTACTGCAATGATTATCCTGGGAACCAACAACCACACAGTAAACAAAGTTTGACATTTGTCAAAGTGATGTGATCTATTTAGAACAAATCTATACACCTTGGTAAGTGAACTAAAAATTTCAAAAACTTCAGCGATACTGTATTAGCATACTTATGTTCTATTTTTGTATGATATTATGTAAGCTTCGAAGATGTGCAAAAAAGAATCTCAAGTCTGATTCGATAACGCGTGATTACCGCCTCCAGTCGGGAACATTTGTCGATGTTGGAGTACTAGCAGTGCAAGTTATGTGCATCGGCAGTGATGGAGAATTTGGTGATGGGATTTTCGATGAGGTTCTTGTTATCTGGTAAGTTGTCTCTCTTTCTGATAGTTGTATGATTTTCTATGCGATACAATTGATGCAATAACGTATTTGCTATCCTTACGGATATTATGTTCAACGAGGTGCGGAGGAACACATTTGGGGAATGATCGACAGGATAGCCCGGATATCAAATCTTCTCTTCTCGTGCCTATTCGTGCTTGTTAGGCGAAAAAGATCTATGAGAATCAAAGCCTCCCTAAATAAATTAAAAATAGATCTTCGTGCTAGTTGCTTCGAGTAGTTGATGCTAGGTCCGGTGCCCGAGACTGGCCGGCGCCGATCTTTCATACAGTAGGACTAGATATCAAATCACATTCAGCCCGTTACCTAATCACAAAACACCTATAACGCTTGCTACAGCATTTTTAATACACCCTGATGTCTGATGTCCGTTCGGTAGGACCTCTTCAATGTCCAAGGGATCACGGATGAGGAACCTCCTACAAAAGGCGATCGATCGAAGGACTTGCTTCATGGTTCCATAGGTTTCAAAGCTTTTTTTTAAACATTCGTGGAATCGAATGCGGTTGCAACACATTGCGTGAACTGCGGTAACCTGTAAATTAAATTTCAAGATGCGACAATCGTCTTAAAATATGTTGCTCAGGCGGTGATTACACGTCTTTAGATTTGCCTCAAAGTATAATAACGTAATACAAATTTATTCATGCATATGTGCCACAAGGAAATAGTCCTTAAAATTCAAAGCAATAACAGTCGTGAAACAGGTTTTGGGAATTTTCTTTCATAAAGCATTTTATTGCAAACATAAAGCTGGATTTCTAACTGTGGGATACTTTATTTGCTTCACTAGATGTAACCCACATTATGAAGACTTTGCGAAAAGGCATAAATTGATGAAACTACCTACTGTGTGTATCGTCCGAAACAGGCAGTCTTCAGTGCAGTCCAAAACGATCCCTGGCCATAATTTGAAACCCTAAAATTATCCTTCCATAAAATGTTACAATTCATTAAAATTTACGCAAACGGCCTCAGTAACACCCTGCGCCACGTCTAACGCTTCGTTCAGGACATGCAATGCGGTGTCATGTTGGTTGGTCGCCGGGTTTACATGAGCTTGCCTTTTTATGGGCTACACACGGCTGCAATGCAAGTGCAACACTTTCCACGATTGGTAGCTTCTGAAGAAAAAATAAGCGGGTGGTTGTGGCCGCAGATTGAACATGCAAACTTTACCAGCCGTGTTTGCCAGATTCCGTGTAGAGCGGTTATAATGCGTTTGGGTCCCAAAACAAAAAAAAACCCCTTCAGCAGAAGAATGTACAAACCTGAAATCGTAAAATCGCCCAAGGGTCTCTCATCATATGTCGACTACGGTATTGTATCGGCGCTCGTAAATTGGGATGATTGGCTGCCGTTGCTTCGGCTGATCCTGGCCGAAGTTCTTCTTCGGGGACGAGCTTCCAGATGTTGAAAGATCGCTCTGTCTGTGGGGACATGGTTAGGGGCGAGTTACAGAATCGGATTGCATGGTTCGCCTTGCACCCTGCTCAGCTTACAGATGGGCAGTATACCTTACCACAGGTGTTGTAGCATAGCAGTGCGTAGTTTTCGAATGAGATCAATAATACGGTATGACGGGTTATGATATGGAATTAAGGACTATTTAACATATATTATATATAACATATTTTTCGTTACTGTAACTTGAATGAATCATGTAAGATGTATTAAAATTGGAGTAATTTAATGTGTTATTCAATTTCGCATTAGTCATTCATGGTAGATTAATGTAAAATTCGTTAGAAATGTTTTGTAAAATTTTCAGTACAATAAATTCTATATAGAACCTATTGTCATTTAGGGTTACTCTTAAATAACAATAAAGAAATTCTTTCCGTGAAGCAATAACTAGTTTAATCTTGGCACCGTAATGTAAAAATCATATTTATTAAATCGTACACAAGTTGGAAAAACTTGAAGTACACAATTTCTTCGCGATATAGCAAATAAAAGGGGAGTAAAAGCCGAGCTAATACAAACTTTCCAACAATTAGTTCATGCTCATGAAACAACTATTTTCCACGGACAAAAAATCAAAAACACCTGTACAACATTTCAATTTTAATGTGTTGAATCGTATCATGGTATGTGAGTATCAATACCGTCGTCAATCTATGGCCTCTAATGGGACATACTGCTGTACGCATCCAGCTGTTGCTGATTGTGCCGATGTCTTCCGTGACATATCCCCACTAACTACACTTCTGGATGAAATTACATCTCGCAGCAGATGAAGTGATCGTGTTGTGGCTCCGTCATCGATTTTGGTAGAATGTGAAAATGAAAGACGACAAGACAAATTGTTGAATACTGTTCATGTGACGATCAAGGTATGTAATTTGTGAAACAGTTATGCAATCACATGCTTTGCATAAACGTGTGCACGTGCCTCTGATGTTTCAACATAAGAAGCTTGTTGCAGTAAAGAAATAACACAAAAATGAAATATATTTGTTGAATTTTGATAAGTTTTGAATACTTGAACATGTTTTTCTACGAATGCTCTTCAGGACTTCAGGACATGCCGATGGAATGAAAACCAAATCTTCAAACCCTCTTTTAAACGATCTTTTGCGCCGAGTTAAGTACAAGAACAAACAACCAAATCTCTCTCTCTACCTGGCAAAAAAAAAAGAATCGTGTTCATGGTAAGTCACAATTCCTGCACAAACAGCCATAGAACTGACGGTAAGCACAGCGACTGATGTACGAGGGCACGAGGGTAAATATTTAAAATTAAGAACGCAAATAACATACGGCACGCGTTTAGGACCTCCTCAGCCACCAAGGATTCGGTGGGCTGAACAGACGCCACCGGCACCATTGTCTAGGACACGGCTGCCACTTCCTGGTTTTGTTGTAGCACCGGCAGACGGTTCTGAGCAAGCAGGCAAGGAAGCAAACACCGGTTGGCTGGTAATTGAAGTGTAGAATATCAACACATATGCCCCGGATGTAATGTGCACACGCAGCAGTTACACGGTGATGTTGTTGTTGTCGTGGCGAATCAAACAAGTCGCGGCCTCAACTATTGCTTCTTACGCTCGGATGGATAATAAGCGAGAAAAGGACTTTAATGGGCGGTAAGAAACTCCCGGCCGGACGAGCAAGCAAGCTTCTTGTGTGCCGCATGACGACAAACAAAAGATTTGAATGCCGATACAGAACCAGAACGAGGCGCACATTGCCTGCGATTCCCTCCCTTCAATTATTCGGTAGTGACAGGCAGCAGGGCGAATGATCTTGAAGAAATTGTCCTTTCAGTGCATACCCTACAATTAGCGCGTGCAGCTTGCACAGTTCCGGTTATAGCGGTTTGCGCTCGATAAGTTGTATGAATAAGTTTACGGTGTTTGTTTTGAACGTTTGCTTTTTAGATTCGGAGGTTTGTTGAGTCGATGCGCGTGTGCTGTTCCGACCCAAGTACCGTCTATAAATTTGGTACTGCTTGTAATAGAGATTCATCTCAATTCGTTTTCTTATTGTTGAATAACGAGTCATTGAAATCTATTGTTGTATGAATTGTACCAAAAGATTTGCGGTTGGGTTTTCCATTGGTAAGAAGGTTTTGTCTATAAAGTGTGCGCCTACTTGTGGTGGTTCCGGTGGGCAAACGGCAGGACCACGTATCGAATCCCATCTGGACCATTTCTTCGTACGTAGGACTATGAAAATCAATCTATGGATATAATCATGTTTTGGAAACAGCAAGCCATAAATAACTGTCAATTTTTAATAACATTTTTTTTACTTTAAGTCCTTTTCACAGATTCCTTTTAAAAAAAAATGCTACGATCTTTGACCAAAATTAGGCATTCAAACAGTTCTTGATCTGTTCATATGATGAGAGCTGCTGATCTACCAGCTCATGTGCCATGAATTCTTTTCTTTTTTCTTTTTTTTCGCGTCCAATTGTTCTCCTGGATACACGGTCCATGGCTGCACTCCTCTACCCCTGGCTGCATCCTATCTCCCCCAAGTCTGACTCCACATGATCTAGCCAACGAGTTCGATGTGCTCCTCTACACCTCGTACCGAACGGGTCGCTGACGAGCACTTTCCTGGCAGGGCATGAGTCCGGCATCCTCATTACGTGCCCCGATCAGCGTATGTTTCCGGTTTTGGCAACCTTCAGGATGTTTGCATCGTCAAATAGCTCAGCTAGCTCGTGGTACATTCTCCTTCTCCACACGCCCTGCTCGCACACACCGCCAAAGATAGTCCGCAGCACCCGCCGCTCGAAAATGGCGAGTGCATTGACGTCCTCTGCCAGCATAGTCCAGAACTCATGCCCGTATCGGTGCGCGATATATGACGCATTTCGTGCCTTGTTGGGGTCTTCTGGATCTCAGGATTTTGTGGAGCCTGTAGCAGGTAAGATTCCCCTGAACAGTGCACTTTCGGATTTCGCTGCTTTTGTTGTTATCCGAAGCTACGATCTAGCAAAACTCCTCTACTATCTCAAGATCGTCGTCGTCGACCAACACTCTGCTTCCGAGTAGTGCTCTATGACGGCCAGAGCATCAGGCAATAACAAAGTAGCTTTTCTTCGTCGCATTGTTTCTCAATTAAATCCTATCGGCCTTGGATTGTTCGGGAATTGAACGGTAACATGTCTCGCCAAATATCTGAGCTTGGGTATACGAGGAAACCCAACTCCTTGGGAAGGTGGGTGGCATGGCTAAATTGAGCGGAAGGGGTGAGTTAGCGTCTGTTCTCCATGTTAGGGGCGGCTGGATGTCTTTTCTGTCCTGTTTTCCTACAGGACTTTAAATGGCTAGGAAGCGTAGGACCTCCGACAAGACAGGAGGTTGGGGGAGAGGCCTTGCAAGCTACCCCAAATACTACAGCAACGAACGATTTGAAGCTCGGTGCCATGGATTAGAATAGATGAAAATCCCATGGTGATTTTTAAAACGTTTAAATTGCGCCACCTGCGGACTTAATATTATTTTCATATATAAAAGGACCCTAAAACAGGTAACATACCCTAGCGAGGGATACTTGAGGTAATGATAATTTGAATAACAACAAACATAATCGGCTGTTTTTCAAATAATTGTCTGTTCAAATCAAAATTGACTTGTTGAGCGTAAAAGAACACGCAAAGAAAAAACTAACAACTAAGCGCCCTACTAAGCGCAGTAATTTGGTGCGAAATGTGGCCGACTCGGAGGAATCACACGGATACAATTTATTTGGGTGGTCTTTTCAGTGTTGTTGTTTCCGCCTCGTTGAACCACAAGCCACAAATTCGATGAGAATTAAGGATAGAGAACAAAAAATGAAGGAGGCTTCACCGGCTGATTATCTCTTAATAAAGATGATCGGGTATTTGGTTCTGTTCTCAGCATTGCTAACATTTTAATTTCATCATTTCCTTCACTAACCAACCTCTGTTTTCTAATTTCTTTGCATTACCCGCTGCAGCAATGTTTGATCGTGTGTGGTGGTCAGACGACTCTTCGCTTTGGTTTTAATCTTACCGCACCAGTAGCGTTATTAATGATCGTTCAATTCCATAAACACTAACCAAGGGATGGTGTTTGTATGGATGGATCGTTCTATTGGAGAAGATGCTGATGCTGATGCTCGCATCGAAAACATTCCCATGACGAATCACATTTGGATTAGATTGTTCGAGTTGTTCCTGGCAGAGTTAATCCTGTTTAAACTTAAGGTTAAGATGCGTCGCTTTCTCTACGCTAGTTGAACGATTGATTAAAATTTTATAATTTCATAAGTACGTAGTTCGTACTTATTACATTCTTTTTCAAAATCAAAGAGTGTGTTAAAAATGAAATATATTTAAACTGGATATGAGATCGGTTGTTGTAAAATAAATTGTTAAATTTAATCACAATTAGTGCAACACAAAATCACTTTCACTTTTATAATTTTTTCTCGTCAAGCTTTTAAAGTTCCCGGGTCCTTGTTGTGCCCGTGTCCACCGATTTGCTGAAGACCAGATTGCTTTCCAGATGCTGGGCAAATATTCACACAAATTTATGTTTTATTACGGTCAACAAACAAACGCAGCATGTCTAAGCCATGCAAAGTAAATGTTCGGGCACACAGGGAAGCACACGATGGCTGCTCAACGAAAAACATTGTAGTTGGTACCGAAAAAGCTGCGATAATAGAAGACGAAAAATGATTACGAACATGGTTGTGAAGCCAACAGAAACGTATCCGCACGGTGGTAGGTAGCAGGTGTTGGTCGGCCGATCGGTCGGACGAGAAGCTGCGAGAAAAGTCGTATACAACACGGGTTTGACAAACAACGCTTAAACAAACGAAGCCGCCGAGCGCTGCCGGCGAAAGAAGGCCGAGATAGAGGGAGGATCAAACTGACCGAAACCCGAATGCCCCGGTGGGATGATCAAAACGGGCAAGTCACCACACGGTACACAGTGGTCGAAGAAATTGGCCGAAGCATCGGCGCATCAGGCCGGAGGCTTTTCCGTCGGTAAACGCCATCCTAGCATGCGCTGGTGCGGTCATTTGCCGTTTGTTTTTCAATAATTAGAAGGCGGACGGACGGTGTTTGCTTATGCTTTGTTGTTGCTGTTGCCTGCTTTGAACCTTACCGTGTCGACGGGATTCTGGGCGGCAGAAACCACACAAAACGATCGATGACGAAAGCCGCCACCGCGTGTCGATTGCCGAAGGTTTTCCGTAATTATATTGTCTGCAGACCCTTGTTTGATGGTGGTTTGATGGGCTGACGAAGGGATGTGTGGTTGAGTGTGGGGAAAGGAAACAACTCCACATCGAGGGATCTTGTGTGGTTGGCCGGGAGGGTTGGATGTCTGATGGCCTTCGGCTGAAGGAAGAAACAAATATAGTTAGCAGTATCCTTCATTCAAATCTTCCTAGCCAATGACACCGATTTGAAACATGGTATTTAGCTGTCTCTCTTTTGAACCTTAAGGACATCAATGAATTATGGCACGGGATGGTGGTTGTACAGAGACCGTTCTGTTAGGGACTGATCAAATTAGGCCACCGTGAGTGTGTCGGTTACTTTAATCAGTGATAAATTGGTAGGTTTGATTAATGTGTGATAAAGTGCAAGAAATCGAGGAATAGCACAGCATCAGAACATTTGACTTACAACATTTGCTACCCAGGCTAATGTCCAAGATCATGGAGCTATGTGCCTACATGGTTAGTGTAAACCAAGAATTTGTTGAAGTCCTTGAGTAATAAGAAGTAATCGAGGAATAACGAGAACCAATATAAGATCCTGATTCCTTTCATTTACCGGTCGGATGTGGAGGATCCAATAAGCTATTATATGTTGTTGGAGACTATGATCGCCAAACTTCCTGACGCTCTTTCTGAGGGTTCCGGAATCTGTGCAACTGTTACCCAAAAATCGGTGTTGCTTGTTGATGAACATGATACTTATCAGCTGCTACAATCACTTCGCGGTCTTGACCTGCTCCAATAATCCTCGTTACCGCTCACGACCTAGCGCCGTCGTCTGCCAATCCAATATCCCGGCCGTTCTGTAGCCGATATCTCTATTTAGGCCTACCTACTACGCCTCGTCTGTCCATGAGAAAAGACCTTACATTACGGACTGTGTGGGTCGGTGCCACTCTCATGACATGACCAGCCCGGTGGGGCCTGGCCAGTATAATACGCTGCACGATAGTGAGGTCACAGTACAGCTCGTAGAGCTTGTCGTTGTAGCGGCTCAACTAAGACTAACAGGGTTTCGTTAGTTTTGGACAGAGTTCATTTCTCAGAGGAGTATGTGAGCAATAGAACTATAAAGGATCTATAAAGTCACAGCTTCGTCCGTCACGACTGGTATTTTGAGTGGAGAAGTTTCCTCAGGTTGTAGTATGACCGGTTGGCAGCCAATTCAACTGCTATGTTGTTGTTGGTGCTGACTTTTGATCTGAGATAGGTAAAGTTTTGGACAACATCAGAAAAGCGATCACCTATCCGTATTTCACTGGTACGTAAATCCGATTTTGTTTTCAGTGCCACTGGTGGTGCCACCGTCATTTTCGTTTTCGTCTCTTTAATCTCCAACCCAAGGTTCAGTGCCGCATGCTCGATCCTTTGATAAGATTCTGCTTCATAGAAGATCCTCAAACCAATGTCATTAGCGTGTACTAAGATCTGAAGTGACTTATGAAAAATGGTCCCCGAGTCTTCAATGGCCCTTACTAGCGCCAGATTGAAAAGAAGATAGGCAAGCCCATCCACCATCTCGGCACAGGTCCGTGATGATAGCAAAAGACCTTGAGATTTTTCCATCCACCTCATTGCATCGTAGAGTTACAGAAGTTACGGTACATTGCAGGTACCACATAGAATAAAAATAGAATAAGTAGAGCTATGTTAGCTCTCAAATAGCGATTTAGGTAATTTTGAATATTGTGTGGTTAAAACTTTCGGCTAGACAGTAGAACTAACCACTTTGGATCTTATCGACATCAGTTCAAACAAAAAGACTCTCACTAAGCAATTGTGAAGCATCCGTTGTTACGTGGTTATTATTTTGTCTTTAAAAAGTTTAGTTCATGTCTAAAATACATTCGATCAACTTGTGTGCTTTTTAGATGTTTAGATGAGGCTGTCCGACTACTTTTACATTACTCTGGAAAAAATAATCAAACTTACTTTTTGTTGTGTAACAAGTTTGTTACGTATTTGGTCATATTATTTTTATGTTTCTTTTCTAAAGAAATAACGGATTCCAACCGTACATCAATCATCAATGACAATAAACCGTTATTATTGGAACAATCGAACAGACGTTTTCGGAGACGTTGCGATCTCTGATCATAGAATAGCGATCGCGCGGCGAACCGACAACACCGAAGACACCATCTGACCAACATTCGACCCCATCTGATCTCAAGGTCCTGGAAGGATATTATTAAAAGCACGAACGAGACAACGGCCAACGACGCCCCGAATGCCAAAAGTGCATCTGGTGAAGTCTACTGTTTCGTGGCCGTGGACCATAAAACAAGGGATTGTCTGGCATTTAGGTACCCAATTAGCTTCTAAGTTTGGGAGAAGAAAAAATGGCACACAAACACACTGGCAGACAATCACCACCACGCAAAAAACTTGGTTGCATGCGGCCGAGGCGTTACACGGCTGAAAATGCAGAATGTTTTCGGTTTGCCAAATCACGGATGCTTCTTTCGCTGGTGCTGAAAGTGATCAAAAGGCACCGAAGGGAATTAGGACGATTCACCGGTGTGGCTGTGGTGAAGTGTGTCTTTAAACCGAAGAATGTTCCATCAGCATTCAGGGCCACCACCACTGTTGTTAGGTGGAGCGGCTAAATCACCGGCTCGATTTCAAACCTTTTCTTTTCGCCTTGCTGAATGTCTGATCGCGCTCCGTGAAGGGTTTCCGTACTGTGAGCTGCGGTCCATAATTTTGCCCTCACTTTTGCCGTTTCGGGTGATGCAGTTGATGGTTTGGCGAGATGCGCTTTTTGTGACTGATTTCTTCTGATGATTTTGTGTGCCGGTTTCTATTGCCAAGTCGTCGTACGCGGACTCGCTTTTGGAATGGTATTTCGGGGGATCCACATACTTGCAAGCTTTGATCCGGAGCTTTTCGGATACAAGTAAGGAAAGGAGGAACAAAAACATTGTGGAAGGTAACTCCTGTTGCTGCTACAGATGGGTATAATTACAGTGTTCAGGAAAGCCAATCATAAGCCAACGAATAGCACGAGTCTGGCACGGATCGTCGATCGGAGGATCGTTTGAGCCGAACGAACTATGCGCCCTACAGTTGCAACCGTGGTGTGTTTGGTGCATTATTATGAGCATTCCTTGATAATTGGTGGCTCCTTGGAACGGTACAAAAGAAGTGTCTTTACGATGACTGCTACTGCGAGAGGCTTAGTTGTGGAACAGGTTCGACACATCTAATGAAAAAGGAGTTTGTAAAGAGGGGTCTCAATGGCAAACTGAAGTACGCAATCACGCTTATCTTGGGAATGCATTTCAATTGGTAGCTTATTCTTGACATTATTTAGAACTACTTATAAAATTCCTCAAATAATGTACTATAATATTGTTCTAACTATCTCGATATCATGTTTCATCAACATTGGACAAGATGATCAACAAGCTTCAATTTTAGATCGAGTTTTGAGCAATTTTAATGGTCTTTTCTAATCCATTAATGTTAATTTCATTTAAAGTTATTTGATTTAAATAAAAAAGATTGCAAAGCCGTTAAATAAACAGAAGTTATAGATCAGAAATTATAAACGATTTTTCGATCTTTTACGATCTATATACTGTCTTTCTATACTTGTGTTACACCCTTTTAAAGGATAAATCTCTCTCTGATCTGGCGTTAATTCAATCATGAGATCTATTACTCTGCCAGTGAATAACACCGTTTACTCACTTCCAACTGACTGTGTTATGGCAAGTTACCTTTTTTTTTTCTTTTGTGGATCTCAAAAGCAATAAATATTCTTTTAAACCAACCCTCATTTTCATGGTTTGACAACAAGAGTCACTACCGCTAACCGGAGACGCAAACATCCTTTTTTTTCTTTCTTCAAATTCTATCGGATGTACATCACTTATGCTTACACGTGCAAGCTGTCACATTGGGAGGTTTTTTTTTTTTAACATTTTCCCTTCCGATTCCCTAACCAACGGTGGTAAAAAACGATCTTCTTCCGAGTGACTTTAAAACTGAAACGCCAAAAAAAAAAGTGTTTATTTACTAAAGAGCAGTTTGTTTTGATTGTTGTTTCTTGTTCAGACTTCTGTTTTTTTATGTTCCACGTTGTGGTTGAGCTCTTTTTTTGTGGCTTCTGTGTGTTTTTTTTTTCCAAGAGAGAGATTTTACTAGTTTTTGTAGCAATCCTCATGTCTTCTTTTTAGAGCATGCTGTCGGCGTACAGCTTTACGGTTTATTAAGTCGTCTTGTGCCGTGTTGAAGGATGTTTTTTTATGTTGTTGGTAGGTTGAATTGAAAAAAAAAATAAAACAATGATTTACGATGTGAATTTTCAAAAAGAAAAGCATTTTTTTCATTATCTCATCCGAGATTTTTATACACGATTTACTTTAATGTTCATTTTAGGAAGAAGTGTTTTGGGTCAATTTATATTTGATAATGTTGATATTATTATTATCCTTAACTTAAAAATCCCTGTAGCACACTTTTATAGCTTCAATATTATTCCTATTATAGGAAAGATGTCTGATGGGCTTGTTTACCAGTACATGTTTCAACACTCTGTCGCTGTGCTCATACTTTCCATGGATGGAACGTTACCCGTGTCATCATCTGCTTATTCCGTCGCTTATTGCTGATGGAAAGCATGAAAATGCATCATGCCAAAATCAACAACAAAGTTCTTTCTTTCTTCTTCCAAGTTCTTCTACCAACATGTACGTGAGCGAAATCCAACGCCAATATCCGGAGACCAGACGGCACCGGTTGGCCTCCCAGAAGCCCAACCTATCACAAAAGGTGTCTTTAAACCGTTCGGAAACATGATCTCCGACCCCTCACCGAACACAAGGTAACCGTGCATATAGGGCGTGCGTGTTTCTTCCGCAAGGATATGGATTTCCCGTGCTGCTTTGTAACCGGTGTCGTTAGTTCCGATCGCTTTGCTGTAGGTCGAAAATAGCAATAAAAGAATGGAAACGAAACTGCGTCTCCGATCGCTCCGAAGGTATTTTTTGATGTGTGTATTTAATGGATGAGTCTGGAAGCATCATGTACGTGACGTGTGCGAGGTTTGCGTTTTTGTGTTGCGTTTTAATGCAATCGTTCAGTTTAGTGACAATGATGCGTTAAGGATGGATGTATAATCGAACTGGGTTAAAGCATTAAAGCGTAGAACAGTTCCAGGAGTTTTCTTTTTTCAAACATGTTATTACTGTTTTGAAGAATATTCCTTAACGTATAACGTATCATGTGTGAACCTTCTTCTGTTGAACCTTCTGTTTTATACTACAAAAATTGGCATCTGATACCAACAATGATACTAACTGAAACTAAAATAAATCTAGTCACAAAGAAAACAAGATAGAGATATAGTTGAAGTAAATCTTCTTAAGATAGGGAGACCTTATTCTGTGGAGCATGAATTCTATCGCACACGTGTTGAGTCTAGAAATAACAGCAACCGGGCGTGATACGGCTTAGGTTCAGTTTAAAAACCATTTCTACGCTCACCCTTCAGTTAGCTTGACAGATACTGAGATAACTTCTGGGTTCTAACGAGCACCTCGAGTATATGTATGTGAAAAGCATCGTTGAGGTTCGTTTTAAAAACAAACATTGCACCCTTCACCGGCACTGTCGTGCCCCAGCACACTTAACCTTTAACCCGATCCATTTCCGACAGAACCGACATAATTTACCTTTCGTCTAATTGCCAGTATTCTAGAGCAATATTCGTCTGCATGAGTTTGCTGTCGAGTATTTCAGATGTTATAGTACTATACTTATGGTAAAACAATGTTCGTTTGGAAAGAAAATGTTTGGTTATTGAAAGTAAATACCGAACTCATTTCATCTTTAAGACTTTCTTATTTAGTTATGTGTCTTTTGAAATAAGATTTGACCCAAGTCGACGCTTGTTTTTGAATGAAACACGATAAAATTCCCTTAAACGTTTCTCATATCCATATGCTATGTGGCCCACCCTTCTGATACATGTAAAACAATCGAAATTTCTCTTCCACGTGAACCCTTTCACCAGAAGTAATGGCTTGTTAAGGTCGCACATTCACCACCCAGATGGCTTCATTTAGCCATGTGGTTTTTCCACCTTTCCGTAAACGATCGTAGGTTCGTAGCGGGAAGACAATTTTTCCTCCCTACAATCGGTGGAAAATCGACACTATCTTCAGTTACTTTTAACACAGCGACAAAAACACTCAAAACTCGCTCTAATCCCCCGAAGTGATAGAACGAATGCGACGCATATGTGAAGAAACCTGCGCGGCAAACAATTATACATCAATTAGGGTGTCTTTATTTTCGGAAAACGTTTGCTGCCAGCAACTCTTTCCTTGTGCTTGAAAGGTGAATCCTATTTGTCACTTAAGAACACACAGATCGATGTGTGCTACATAAGTGCTTCTGTCGCTAGGCACTCCGAGGATTGGTGACTTCAGTTTAACGCACACAGTCGTTTTGAGTGGAGTTCAATTAACGTTGAAAGCTATCGAACTTTTGGTTTGAATGTTTTAGTTTTATTTAGACAAAATTGGAAATTGGAATAGTAAGTTATTAGCAAACAATACGTTAAGTAAACAATAATTTCTATTGTTTTCCATAACAATAATTTATTTCAATTTCTATTCTATATGGTATCAAGTTTGTTTCAAGTTCAAGTTCATTCAAAATGGTTAGTTGTTAACACTTGTGAAAGCATATGTTTTGCTGAGTATCGTCCTCTTGAAATTGAGTTGAAAATTTTCGATGGCTTTGGAGTCTACTAGACTCATAAACGATCTTTAGAATTTCAACTTCATTCCATACTCGAAGTCGTTATAGATTTTTGCGTTGGATAAATGATGTCGTTCAACGCATATCAAGAACTTAGGGCATTTATTGCAGACTACCCTGAATCTGTCAATCCTGAGGTACGTTTTTATGAAAAGATTCTCTCGACAAGGTCATGCACAGCCCTGTAACTAAACTTTAGAGGCTACGAAAAATTCATTGAATTTTCTATTCATGTTCACCACATTGAATGTTGTTGATCGTTGTAATGACAAACCTAGATATCTTTGCCAACATTTTAATGTTGCATAGCGTTGTGTTGGCTGCCAACCGGTCAATTTCTCAACTAAAAATACCTCTCGTGACGGACGAAGTTAGGATTGCATAGAACTCTAGTATTCTAGCATAGACCCAGTACTCACATACGTCTCTGAGACATGGACTCTGCCCAAATCTGACAAAACCCTGTTTACCGCGTTTGAGAGGAAGATGATCAGAAGAATTTTTGGCCACGTATGTGTGGAAGGACAATTTAGGGACCGCTACAACGACGAGTTTACAACCTGTACGGTGATCTTATCAAACTAGCCAGGCTATGATGGGCTGGTCATGTCATGAGAATGGCACCGGACGACCCAGACCGTAAGAAGGTTATAGGCTGTCCACATCGACACAGGAGACGTGGTAGGCCCAAATTGACATAGAGTGAAGACGTTGATACGTACGCCAGAATTGTCTGGATATTGGATTGTCGAGAATTGTTGTAGCACGCCATGATCCCGAAGTCCGCATGATAAGTAAGTTTGTAAGTGTATCGTAGAGAGGTCTGGATCATTTCTCTGGACATAACATTGACTATCCGGCTACATGTAAAATTTATTCATGGAAGCCACAAATAGCAGGCAGTGTCCTATTGTAGTTGGAGAGCCATAGATTAAGACCGTTTGTTTGTTAAACCAACTATTATAATATAAAATGAGGTTGTTAGGCTTATTTAACATTTCGGAAATCTTTTTAGAACTGAAAATTCGTTTCCAACTGTCTCTCCAACAAATGTGATTAGTCGAACTAGCCAGAATTTTTTGAGATATTTAACATTGGATATCTGCAACGTCTCCTTATGCACACTAACCTATTTGTGTTTTTCGAACAGATGACACTATGCTATACTATTCCTCAGTCACTATTTAATTTTGTATTCCTGTGCTTTGAATAGTTTTCTTACATTTCAATCATGTTTGAGAACAAAGAAGAATATGTTTCGAGCAGATTTGCATTGTCAGACATTTTCCACATGCTATCCTCTTTCCATTACAACTTACTTCGGGTCTTTCTTTACTTTGTACCAATCGACTGAAGCATTCAATGTATTAATCTCATCCAATTTGTAGATTAAATGCTACAATACTTAACCGAAAGCCGTGCGTATAATTTTCAAACAAAGCAAGTCGTTAATGTGTGCGGTACCAGCTAAGCAGCATCGTTCAAAGCAGTATTTTGAAGGGTTTAAAAGCGCCTGCAAAAACGGTGCTGCTGCTGTGGAGTAAATAGAGGATAAATAAATAAAAATAAATTGAGACACTGTAGCCGGAACAAAACGGTTCACTGGAAAGGGGCAATAAAGGATGATCAAACTGTATTGCTATTATTTGTGCCAGGCGCATATGCTCCGAACTGCCGTTTTTCAACAAACCCCAGGAAGACAATATAAAGGGCCAGGGGCAGAGCGTCGAAGGGTCGGCAATTTTCTGCCCACAAATTTACACCAGCAGACCAAAGCTAATGCCGAGTGTGTCGGGCTAAAACGGGACACAAAGGTCTCCTGCCAGCCATGAAGATAAATCATCACCATGAATTAACATCTTGCTGTGGCAACCCAATGAATGGGATGATGCTGTGAATGTGATCATTCGGAGACAGTCGGAAAAGCGCCCTATGCGATGTGCGCCGGGACAGCATCTGCATGTTTTGCAACGCACCTTCCGCTTCGGTTGATCGCACGAAAGCTACAGTGAGATGTGCAAAGTCTGCATCCTTTTGCCTGATCGTGCACACTTTGTACACGCATGTAACAAGCAGGACGGCATTTCGTACGAGCGTCGTTTGCTTTCTGCTAAAGGAAGGAAATGAAAAGTTTTTGCGTGCGAATAAACTGTACTCATTTGCAGGACAATCTCAATCTCAAAGTACAAAAATTTGCCGTTTTTCTTGGAATGATTATGAACATTTTGTTGTTGTTGTTGTTGTTGAAAATCTCAGTCCGCTCGAGATGGTTTGTAAATTGTTCTCTTCACCAAAAGGTACTTACTTTTGTGATTGTTATAATTTCATGCTATCAAGCACTGATGTTTGACGTTTCCTGTTGTTATGACACTGTCATTAGCAGTCGGAAAGTTTTATTAGATCTCTGGCTTCCGCAGAATCATTATATGGTATGAGAAGAATTGCTCGTCTGCAGATAACTTGTTATTGTTCTCTTTATTATATTTCATTTATTGGTTATTTGTTCAAATTTATAACTTCATTATTACTAGTAAAATAAGAATTTTTTTATTAAACGAGATAAAACAATAGCAAGAGTTGATTAGAAGTATGTTCCCAAAACCCCATTTCTCGTAACATGACGTGAAAATGTGTCCCAGCTATTACCGAGAAAATTTATGTCGTGTTTGTCGCCTTCCCAGACTCATCCCCAAGCGCCATCAATAACACATTAATGGAGTGTTTCGGGTTTTGTCGGCGGTTCGTCTGGTGGTACCTCCCTGGTGGTTACAATATTATCCGTGCTCGTGGGTGATCAAATAGAACCATAAAAAAATCCAAACGTCCAAAAGCCGAACCAGTTTCATGTAAAGGACAACGTCTCCTATGGTCGTTAGCGCTCTAACCTCCAATATGTCACCCTTATTTATACCGCTTTAACGCAACGGTTGGATCAGCCGGGTTGTGTGTCGTTTGTTAGTTTATCGGGAAAATTACATAGCCATTATCGTAATCATCACTGCACCGGTCCGGTCATCGTTGCTAGCTTCTAAAAGATCAAAACCGAACCGCGCTCGTTTCTAAACGATATCATTAGTCGGGGAATAGGAAATTTTGGAATTCGAAAGAAAAACACATTAATTGTTAGCATGTTTAGAACTCTAGAATGTCGGAAAGGTTAAGACTGACTGTTTGGACTGAAAGATGTTTCTCATATCTGAAAGTGAGCTGAATACAATCAGTTTTCAATCCAGTTGAATCCGGGACTTACATCAAATCATATGTGGACTGTTTTTATAGTATACTAAACCAGTTAAAAAAATAAATAGGCATACTCTAGTTCAAGAGGTCCTAAGGTTGTAATGCCAAAGAACAATGAGTCAAATAAACCTACATTATTCCCAACTGTTACATTTAATAGAAGAAAATCAAGCTGTTAATGTGGTAATAAACCAATTAGTTTGGAAATTATCCCTTAAAATTGAGCCACTCATGAAGTCAACATTGTTCACCTAAGCAACACTATTAATCTACTGCTTCTCGGTAGTACAAAACATCCTGGAGTGTATTAAACGTTTAGTAAGTCAGACATGTCAGGGGAAGGTTCATAAAACTTATCATCACCTTTTACGGCGGATACATCGGATGCCCGTTCCAGATGCTATTAGTCATGTGATGCTAACAGAAGCAGGAACGCCATATGTTTCGCTAAACATCTGCATGTTGTGGAGTGATCGTTCGTGCTGTGGATATACAAATCACTGCAGGACGCAGGACCATTCGGATTTGCAAGCAGAGGATGTGGCTGCGCTGTTTGTTTTGGGAAACACAGCGTACGATTGCGGCAGAGCTTCCTTAACTTCGATGTTCCGGTTTGCGAAGATAGTGTGCAGTAAAGCAAGCGATTGACACGGCTCCTCGAACCGTAAAAAGAGACGCCTTACCAAACGGGCCATGTGACCTAGTTTTAACTGCTTTAAGCCGTACCACTGACTGTCACTTCCCTAACTGCCTTATAAGTTTGGCCAGCTTGAAAATGGGTCTAAGGGTTCCAGACGCCAGCGCACGACGTTACGACGATGCCCGGTGGTGTTTCAAACCGAACACCGTTTGATCATTCGTGTGTGTGTAACCTGATCCCGGGCAACAGAGTCGCACGTGTTGGAAGCTTCCGAGTCGGGAACAGTTGGGATCGATGATCTTCCCCCCCCCCCAAAACACTCCAGCCAAAACACACCCAGGCCCCAAACACAGCGATGCCCTAAGGAGCAGTTAATGCTTCCGTTTTTACAAACGGTTTTTAACACATTACATGAATGCTGCAGCACAAGATCGGTACGCCTGGAAAGGAATGGAAATAGCAATCAGCTGCGGCAGCATTCTTACAGGGTTGCGAGCATCGGCGACATAAACGATGTGAAGTGTTTTACTTACGTCTAAGTGGGTACGGCGGTTTAGAACCTTATTTTTGTCCTGCATGCATCCGTCAGACTACAAAAAATGTGATGAGATGCTAAAGTGCAGCGATCGTGATCGTCGTGAATTGTTCAACTGGTGTGCGAACGAGGAGATACAGTGGAAATTCATTCCACCACGAGCGCCACACTTCGGAGGGTTGTGGGAAGCTGCAGTGCGGTCGGCAAAGCAGCACCTCATACGTACGATAGGAAGCTGGAGCCTCACTCAGGAGGGTATGCTTACCGTGTTAGCACAAGTCGAACAGTGCTTGAATACACGACCATTGATCCCACTGTCCAATGAACCATCGGATATGGAAGCGCTCACGCCGGGTCACTTTCTGGTAGGGTCGAACATGCTAGCTTTGCCGCAGGTTGATAGGAGACAAGTTGCGACAAACAGGTTGAAGGAGTTCGAAGTTTGGCAGCAGCATGTTCAAAGTATTTGGTCGCGTTGGTATCCGGAATACCTACAACAGCTACAGGCCCGCGCGAAACGATTGACTAACCATCCGGTACCGCTAGAAATAGGGCAATTGGTAATAATCAAGGAAGATAACATTCCACCTACCTTATGGCCAATGGGACGGATAATAAGTGT
>KZ061796.1:55291-119912 GCA_002091835.1 Anopheles maculatus
GCATCGCTCGACCGCTCTTGTCTATCCTACTTGGATGAGCAAAAAATTATTAAGCTCAAAATAGATAACGGCATCTCACACACACAAGCAAAGACCTTGTTTGAAAAACGTAACACTACCTCAGTTAACGAAAGACTACAAATCACACAACAAGATACAAATAAAGACAAAATCATCTCCGAACTGAAAAAAACAGTAGCTAAACGAAGGAAAAAGATGGAAGAACTGTTGCACACAACCGAAAATTTACAAAAAGAGCGTGACAATCTAAAGAAAATGATCATCAACACACTAAAGCCTCAAAGCAATACCCCCATCATATCGGACAATACTGATAGCTCTGACATCGAAAATACCACAACTATTAAAAATATCACACACTCAATTAACCACAAACAAAACCTCAAATCACAAACCATAGACAGCAACAATGATGATGAAAACAGCACACTGACCCAGAAACGCAAAGTAACCTCATCTTCTTCCACAGAAGAGCTTTTTGATAACGATAAAAAGGCAACCACTAAAGACGACATAACAGATATTGCCAGTAATAGAACAACGAGAAAACGTTCCAAAAATCGGAAGGATATTGCCAGTAATAGAACAACGAGAAAACGTTCCAAAAATCGGAAGTATAACTAAAATTCAGACTAAAATTCCTATTTAGATGCAGCCTCGAAGTATACATAATTTAGACTTTTTCTCTTATTTTCTCTACGAAGACTCAAATAATGAACTGAACCCCACACCATACATACTTTCCTGGAATATCAGGGGCATGAACAAAAATATTGATGAACTGAAAATCTTAATTAACAAATATAATCCCTCTTTTATCGCACTACAAGAGGTAAACCACATTCCAAAAAATCTACATCACAACACTTTAAACAACTATACTTGGAAATTCAATCACAAACCAACACTGCAACACAGTGTTGGCCTAGGCATTAGAAAAGACATTCCTTTTACAGAATTCAATATATCATCTGATCTTCCTTTTATTGGAATTACCACAAAAATACCATTTGAAATTACTGTTGTAAGTACATATTTTCCAAATAGACTCCATCCAACCAATGAACTATCAGTTTTCCTAACCCAAACACTGAGTCAAATTTCCAGTCCCATAATCATTGTTGGTGATTTGAACGCTTCAAACCGCACTTGGGAAAACTCTCGAAGTGATTATAAAGGAAAGATTCTCCAAAACATTTTCGACTTAAACAACCTAGTAGTACTAAATAATCCATCTCCCACTCGGATATCTCCTAGTGATGGAACAGGATCTACCATTGATCATTGTGTAGTGTCGAGTTCCTCTGTTACACAATTTACTATGTCGATAGTGGAGGACTTGCATGGCAGTGATCATTTTCCTATCCTGATACATAACAAGGTCACTGATATTCGGCCTCAGCTGAGACCCCGATGGAAATATGAAAAAGCAGATTGGGCTAGCTATCGTTCCTACATTGATAACGCGATGACAGAATCAACACTGCTTCCGGTTGGAATCTTCTGCGATATTATTCACAGGGCTGCGGAGTTGACTATTCCACGAACTAATGGGAAAATTCCAAAAAAATCAGTTCCCTGGTGGAATGAATCTGGCGGACAAACCTAACGTTATCTTTACTGATAGTGCTAGTGTGCTGAAGGCAGTGGAGAAGGGCTCCTGTCATAACCCCCACGTTCAGGCGATCGACACCATCACGAAAGAAAGAAGGCTCGTCCTATGTTGGATACCAGGACACATAGGTATAAACGGGAACGAAAAAGCTGACCGTCTCGCAAACGAGGGCAGACGTGATTTGGATCAGGTAGAAGGCGCCATCTCCAGAGCCGATGCTTTGGTCTGGTGCAAAGCTGTAGTTCAACAAAGCTGGCAAAATATATGGAATTCATCACCCTTGGGCCACCTGAAAAAGATTAAGCAGACAGTAGCACCGTGGAGTGATCCACCGAACCAACAGGATCAGAGAGTGATTACAAGGCTAAGAATTGGACATACGCGGTTGACCCACGAACACCGGTTGAGGAATGAATCACCGTTGATATGTCAGTTCTGTGGCCTTGAAGTCACAGTACAACACATATTAATAGAATGCCATGGATATTCCAATGAAAGGATAAAACACCATCTAAGCGAGCACATAGATGTTGTGCTCTCCAACAACATAGAGGAAACGAAGAAACTGCTTAATTTTTTAAAGGATGTAAACTTGTTCTCCGAAATTTGATAAGAGGTTACTAGCCAAGATGCTATAATAAAAGAGAGGCGAATGCCAAAAAGCCTCGTAAAAAAATAAATGCAACAACAACAACAACTATTTAAATCTGCTATCTTGGCCCCGTGAGGCTTCATATCCTTTTTTCTGTGCTAGGTGGTCCTTCTATTTGCTCCAACACAGACGAGTGTTTTGGCTATGTATAATTTTTTCTTGCTAAAATTAATTACCAGGCTTCTAGCAGGTACGTAAGGCCTCGACCACTTTTACACTATCGAATTTAGATTAACAAAAATTTGGCTGTAACGAACCACTTTGAAACAATTGTGCATATAATAAAATAAAATAAATAAGTAAACAAATGAAAAATAAATAAAGTAGTAAATAATAACAAAGTCCAGAGTTTTTTTGCTAAACATTTTTAAATAGCAATATTTTATTTAGGCAGTGCAGTGTTATAGCAAGTGTTTTATCTGATTTCTTTTTAATATTCCAAACATGTTCAAAGCCACGAGCTTAATTCATAAAACAAAAAAAAACAAAATATTTCTTATTTTCTTGTTTTTATCGTTATGTTGCAGATTTTTTGTTATTGTTGGAAAACAGTCCTCTTGTTGAATATACATGTTCATGCCTCAAACAATGCCACCAGTTGCCTCGGTGGTAAAAAAAACGATCTGTATTGTTTGGAAGCTAATTAAAAACCAGTTAACTCGAACCGATTGAAATCGAACTGCTCTTATTGCAGCATTATTCCGATAACTGAAAGACACACCGGGTCGTTTTGCGTTTTTGTCAGCTGTTGTTTCGGTGTGTTTAACCACCTTTTAATGGTTTGTCAAAGATTTGCTGGTGGAAAAAAAACCGACAGCGCACGGGACAATACACTCGTTCCATTATTCATGTTCGTTCGCAGTTTGGCGCTATCGACAGTTTGCCATCACCATCACCCGGAGAAATGGTATTTGATGTAATGCATGTTTGGGCTTTATGCATTTATGTACTCACACAAACACACAATCGATCAGCAATCACAAGAAAAAACGATCTTGCGCACGTGTTCAATCGAATTGATTGTAAACGATGGTGTCTGTTTGGTTAGATGATTGGTTTCGTTGATTCAGTGCATCTGTTGATGCGATATCTTACAATCAGTGATGTGATTCGAGTGATCTTACTTTTTATGTTATTCCATGCATTGAAGAGATGCGCTGAATTAAATTTATGTAATTTTAAACTGATCGATAATTTAGTTAATTTCAAAGAATACTGTAACGGTCAACAATACTGCTTCACATCTGCTTGCTTTCGCATTATTCGTTCTACCATCATTACACACGATCGATTCAAGAACTTTTATTTTTATTTTTTGGTTGCCAAACAATGTTAAACATCGACAGTTTTTTTTAAACAACTTACCGCTCACACTTCAACCGGAACGATTATCCGTTACCGTTCACCGTTTTTATTGTTTTTTGCAACAACATTTGATGTAGCGTTGCTTATTCGGTTCCACATGCTTGATGGACGTGTATTCTTACGCAAAATTCTTCCCGAAAATGAGATTCCCCCAACACGAAGAATTAATGCAGTTCATCCCCGCCGAAAATTAAAACAACCGCCACAGGTGTTCAAGTTCGGTGACGGTGTCGACCTTTGCGGGCGGGTGCCCTCTGTACACAATGTTTGACTTTCGGTACAATGCAGCCAACATCAAACGACCGGGGTGGATGAAAATATCTTCTCCGGTCGAACATGTTGTCAAAATATCTGATCTTATTAACACACAATTCGCAATTGGGGAGCATAAATTGTTTTGGTGCATTTGCGTTCAAATGTGTCGGCTTCTTAATTCTCTTACGGTCTTACCATTTCCATCGATATTTATTTAACCCATTCCGTAGCGGTTGCGCCGTTAAATTGGGGAACAATTTAACGGTTAGTTCATAGCTAAATGGTCAAAAAAGGATGTTTAAAATGTCATTGCTGTTGCTTCTTCTTTCTTCTTCTTCTTTCTTGGCCTAACGATCTCTTCGGTCATGCTAGACTTACTAGACTTATTTTTACCGCATAGTTGGATAGTCAGTCCTCACTATAGGGGAACGGCCCAGATGAGACTTGAACCCCGGTCCTCCCGTGTTGAACCGGCACCGCTGTCGCATTTACCACCGGGCTGCTATTAAATGGATTATTTAGATATTCTTCTTCTTCTTCTTTCTTGGCCTAACGACCTCTTAAGGTCATGCCTGCCATTTCTGGCTTACTAGACTAATTGATACCGCATAGTTGGTTAGTCAATCCTCACTATGGGGGAACGGCCCAGATGAGACTTGAACCCCGGTCCTGCCGTGTGAAGACCGGCGCCGATATATAGATATATATAGATATTAGGTATATGGAATGACGCGAAGCTCTTGTTCCTATGCCTTTTATTATGTTTTATCATGGGTGTACTTAATAAAAATAGGATTTTTAATGGATTGTTATGGTTCTTCACACTTTTTATACGTTCATAATCTTCAAAATGTATTCAAGAGGGCTTAAAGAATATACCTTAAGACTTAAATGTATGTCAAATGAAACATAAACTATAAAGCGCTAGTAAGATCATCTGAAAACCTATTTATAAAACCATATAAAACCTTTTTGTCTTACAATCAACTAACCTTTTCTTTAATAACATTAAAAGCATATGTTTTTTTTGCTTTAATGCCAAATAGATTTAATTAAAGTATTTGTTTAAGTAAGCTAATATTAAGCACATCGGGACTGTATAAGGATATGTAAGGCGTCCTTAAGATTGGATGAAGAAATGACATCGAACGAATGATATTTTGTTCTGGCCGTTTATAGCCATCATGAGCGACAAGCTGAAATTATTAAACATTAGCTTAATTAGATCTATCGTAGCCATTTTAAAGTAAACGAATGAGAGAGTAGAATACAGTTGATTTTTCTATCTTGACAGCATTCTGTAGACTGAGTTCTTTAAGTCCAAACATAGTTTATTTTAGTTTTATTAGAGCATTCAAGAAAGACAAAGTGACGTTTCTCGCTAGCATATTTCGAAGTTTAGAAATTGTTAAAAGAATCAATTTTAAAAACATTCTGTAGAATAGACTTTAAACTATAACATTATTGCTGTATTATTGTTTTATTAGGGCATTAATTCAATATTTAACTTTAAATTGTAACAACTTTGATAAAAATTGTTTCTTGGGATGGTTATATCAGATCCCAGACCGTAACGCTTATTAAAATTCACGATAGACTAGAAGCCTAAATCAATCAGTCAGTACACGATAAACACAATTACATGGTTTGAGAGTAAAACAAACGAAGAACAAATAGAACTCCAACTGAAGCATTACACTGGCAGTCCGACTGGCAGGCGGCATCAGAGAAACCAGAACATCGAAGATGAAGATGAAAAACTGGCGCACCACAACTTGTGCGCTCCAGAAGTGTGGGAAAATGTCAGTTCCTCATTCCAAACGCTGGAAGCGGAAGACGGAATTCCTTTCCCTGATCACAGCTTCCGTATTTCCACACTCCCACACCCACCACCAATGAACGGATAATAACGAAATGGCCGAGGACGGACCCACGGAAGAAGGGGCGCAATAACGCATAACGCAAACTGCGAAAGAAGCGTACTTTAAAGTATTTGTTGAATGAAATCAAATGATGCCGGTTCAATTAAATGTTATTACATACTTACTGCCCATCATTATACATTTCGTACACCTTGCCAAGTGCCGAGTAGCTGGTAGCTGGTCGGATCCGGAGCACACAGCACTCCTGTAGGCTGTCCAGGATAACGTAAGTTTTGGAAGGATCATTTGGAGTGATGATGTTCTTCAAGAATCTTTCACTATTTTAGAGAACTGTTTATTACTGTTTAGAGTTCTGAAATCTGAAATTTGACACTGAAATAATGGTAAAAGATTTAGGGATGATTTTCATGGAAAATTGTGCTAATAGATGATTTTTTAATTGGCAAATGAAGGTAGTATCGTGTGTTGCAAAGTGGATTGTTTTACAACCCAGCTGTCATATAGCTCCGATCTGAGGAATCGCTTGCCGTTGTGCTAGACCCGTGCGAGTTGATTGAAACGTCAAAACCGTAATTGAAACTAATGGTGGCGTAAAATTTTCCACTCGAGGGACATTGCTTTTAGACGGATTTTAGCATTCGGCCATTGGCAGTCGCACTGCCAGAGGACAATCAAACTGTGATTTTTCAGCATTTACACCCGCATGGTTGACCGATTAGAGTTGGTGTAATTTCATGGGAAAATGTTACGATGAAAAGAGTACGCATGAGATCAGTGTTTCCACAGAATGGTGAATATTCCCTTACTTAAAGATGTAAAGGATAACGCTTCAAAATGTTATATGTTTTAATGCAATTCTTCTCTGCAACTTTAACATCTCGTTTACATCTTTCAGTTGCTATTAAATCTTGTTTTAACGTTCAAAACATGTCTTCCGATGTGTATAACACACGTCTTCAATCCTACCTTCAGATCGGTCGGACGGACAGTCTAGACAGAAAATAAACAATGTGGACAAAGAGAAGCATAATCCCTTTTTTGCTTTCGCCACACGTCTGTTACATCTCTGCGTTGTACTTGTCATCGGGTTAAAAGAATCGGCGTGCGAACTTGACGATAGAAGATAGACGGACGTTTATTTTACTACGATCTTACTAAATAACTTATAACATCTTGTACAAATATTGTACTGTTATACAAATATACGAAAAAAGTGTCGGTGACGCAATCGATTCATCAGTCATCGCTTCGCAGGTGTCCCAAACATCCAGATAATCAGCAGGAGGGAACTCTCGATCGTTCGGTAAATTGTTAAGTATGATCGATGAAACTATTTCACCGATAGAGAAAGCACGTTCACACGCACCGAGAGAAGTGTTTTTCTTTGAGGAAGGATAAAAAAAAGGTAATGAAATAAAAATAAAACAAAGCAAAGTATCTTAGCTTCCAAACCAATTCCGACTGTGTGTGTGGAATGTGTCCCAACAGTGCAAAGGTTTAACAAAAAAAAACAACTCCCGAACAACTATGCATGTCCCACTAACCAGAAGGACAGGTAAATCAATTAGTCGCTAGGAACGTGTTTGTTTAGCGTTATGGCTTATTCCCATTGCTATTGTGCTGCAAGAAAACCGATTCTTATCTTCCCGGTCGACCCCGGGGACTCACTCAATTTTCTCCCGCTTGCAGTGTGTTGGGTTTTTCGGCAAACATATCTTTTTCGCCTTCTCGTCCGTGTCGTGCTGTTGTGTGGCTGAGCTTAGGTTAATCATTTTCTTACAGGGTTTTGGGCGGGCTTTGTTGTTCAAGCCGCTTCGAAGAGGGTTTGTTTATGGGTTTCCTTTTTGTCCTACCACCAACTATGAGGCTGATCTATTTAGAGTACTGGGCTACCGAGCTCTAGATCCTTAACACAATCACTGTGGTGGCTATGGACTGAATGTTAATGTGCCTATTAGTGACGGTTATGCTCAGTTGAACGGTCAAACTGAGGGTAAGTAGGAATAGAACTGTTTCGGACGAATAAATTGCTGCAATTTACAGCGTCATAACGATGCAAAAATGTGGTCTTTTTAAACGAAAAGTTAAGCTGTGCTTGGGTAGGAAAATGAGCTCAAATAACATAAAATATTTAAGTTCAATGTATCAGACATCATGTACCGTGTTATATTTTAGTAGGAGTTTAATAATTTATTTTATGAAGTTTTATATCCTTTTTTCTGTTCCTTGCGATCGTTAATCCAGCCCGGTATCTAGCATTTCCCAAAGTCCTTAATTAGCGACGTACAATAAAATTGCCGCGCAACACCGTTTACAATGTATCCACGAATGAACTCGCTACGATCCCATTAACCACCTGCAAAAGTCAATTGTGGGTGGAGTTATGTTGCGTCGTATGCTGCCCGACCGCAGTGCTTCTCCTTTCTGTTATGTTTCTTTCGAGAGAGCATCAGATTTCCGAAGCAACAGCATAAGACAGCCGAGCCGAGGACAAGATGTAGCATGACAGAAAAGTAATTGAATTTCCCCTTAAGAATGTCGGATGAACCTCGCTCTCGCACTCGCAGCGCACGGAGAGTTTAACGCTCTTACAACATACCATGCTCACGCATTCAAGCCGGTCGCTTGCTTACTTGGCGTGAGCAACACCAAACAGTATGTTGCCAGACATTGGCCAACATTGACGGAGCGGTTTGTGAGCGTTTGTTTGGCAAACCTGTGCGCTTTAGATCGAGGCCGTTGTTTCGTAGCTACACGGTACTTGTAAGTACTTGATTCTAGCCGCCAAAATGGAGTATCTGGACACTTAGTGTCTTTATACGCAGCTTGTATTACGGAAAACAATGAAAGCTTTTCTGTCTTGTGAAAAAACACGAGGCATTACTTCTCATTATAAATATCCTTGAATGAGGATAATTTTTTTTTTATGTGGCACTTAAATTTTCATTGCTCTTCGTCTAATCTTGGTAATCAATTTCATTGATCGTTTTATGGTGAGTGAGAGTTCATATAAATCAATGGGGATAAGGAAGCTCGACTTGAATTGGTATACGGAATGATAAGATGGGTGGAGCATTCCTTTGAAGCGAATTATCTCAACTTGCGTGTTGCGTGTGTTTGACTTGGGGATGCTCTAGTTTTGGGAAGCATTCGTGTGGGGTTGTTATTTATTACACCTAACAAAGGCTACCCAAATTAACTTGCGGTAGGACATAATGTGGCAAGGAAACATACTTGAAGTTTGCATAGTTGGTTGCTGCTCAGAATTACATTGATAACTGTTAGTTTTCCTTTTCCTGGATGTCTTAGGAACAAATATTGGATACTCATAATGTTTTGTTTGGTGATTCTTAAATCAGTCTTAACTTATCTTTGCTAAAAAATGTCAAAATTTGTCTTAAAACATTACTTTAACATTTTAAATGAGGAATTGATGACTATATTGCTGTGTTGTAAAAGTTTAGTGCTCACCCATAAGGACATCGGACTTAAAGCTATCGTTAAACGTTATAGGACCACAGCTATATTGCATCATATCCCTCCGGCGCCACACACTTAACACTATCTTCCGCAATGCACTAGAATTGTGCTGATCAATCCCCATTAAATCGTGACAACGCGGCAAGCTTCCCTTAGTCATGCTCCCGGTAAACATCGTAAAGAAGGTGACAATCGTTACTCACCGTCTGGAATTTGCGGTGCATGGCGTCGCGCAGCTTATCGAAAGTAATTACGAAACCAAAATAAAAACACAGAACGTGTGTGTGTGTGTGTGTGTGTGTATGTACGAAACATCCGCCAAAACTACCCCATCAACCCCGTTGGCCCCAATTTGACGTAACCCTATTGGGAAAGTACGGCGAAAAAAGGGTGTGCTACACGTGTATGTAGGTGGCAAGAAAGTGAACGATTATTCTTATCAGTTTCACACCCTAATGTTAAGACAACACAATACACACCTTAATGCACAGGTGACGTGACTATACATGGTACCGGGCGACGGAAGTAGACGCCATCACGATTCATTACGTTTTGGCGCGAATGTGAAATTCTTTGCATTGCATCATGTTTGCAAGAGGCTACTATGGAGTGGTGAATTGTGATCACGTTTATACTGATAGGAGGAATTCCATACGACTTTAACGATTCTTGACCTAGCACTCTAAAAAAATGATGATCTCCAACAACCTTCAGAAGTCCTCGAATTTCAATTTCTGGTTTCTTTAATCCAAATGACTTTGTTACCGAAACATATGACAGATAACGCTTAACGAACAAATTGATCATACTACTCGACTTTGGACGAAACCATAATCCGCATTCGATTATCATGATTTGATATGTATTTAAATTGAATTTCGTGAGATTTTAATACCTTCTGGATGTTCTGCCTTGGCGTTACAACATCGACATTTCTGGCACTACTATAATTTCCTGGGAGGGATGTCTCTCATTGCTGGCAATAGTAACCTGAAGTTAATTCCCAGCTAGATACTATGTCGTGAGTACTAGGGGTCCTGGTCTAGTTAGGATTAAAATAAACGATCCTGCCGTTTAAGAAACTGGCGCTGTTATTACTGTGCCACCGGAGAAACCAGAGTCTTTCCAGGACGGAGTCGGAGGACGGAGAACGGAGAAACCAGAGTCTTTGTAGCTAGTGCTAGATAACGTCAGTGATCCCGCTAGGGTTGGTCAAAAGGAAGAGGTATTATCTCTTTTTTTTAATTTTGCTTTTGTATAAATTTCAATGAAAAGGAATTTTGAAAAAGTTGTCACAACGGACGAAACTGGGACTGTATAGAACCTTCATATGTAGACCCAGTACTCACATACGCCTTTGAAACAAAGACTCTGTCCAAAGTTGAGGAATCTTTCTTAACTGAGTTCGAGAGCAAGATCCTTAGAAGATTTTGTCCACGCATATGTTGAACCCGCCAATAAGATTCCGGAGGATGATCATGTCATTACAATAGAAACGGACGACCCAGCCCGTCAGGATATAACGATCGGGATATTGCATTGGCAGACAACGGCGCTAGACCGTGACCGATATCGACGATTGTAGCACCTGATAGGTAAATAAAAAACTTTTAAAAAAACTTTAATAACCGTTGAAAATTCTGGAAAAACAAACTGAGTTACGCATCTGTTAACAATTTGCATTCTTCTGCTCCAGTACAAGTGTTATGCTTCATCAAAAACAAAAATACGTCAGCAGGTACCCTGTGGTGGTGCAAACAATATGTTTGTGCAGCACAAGTGATGCTCTTGAATGTTCCACGGTTTTTACAGTTTTGTTATGAGCATTATGAGATGTCGGATGGAATTGGATGGAAGAATGCATGATAAGCAAGCGTTCGGAAGGCAACCGTAATTACGCGCATCAGATTCATCGAGTTTGTTCGACGACGTTTCACGGAATGCACTTTCACCGGTTTGCCGCCTGGAGGCGACCGAACTGAAGGTGCAGAGAATAGAGTCACGCGATTGAAAGATGTGCGAAAACCACCCATGACTGATCGGGCAGAAGTATGATTAAGCTGGGTGAGGAAGTAGAAGAGGTGGAGGAGGAGGTGGAGGATGCCATTTACCTTCTAGTTGCATCTGCATGTCTCGTGCAGCGTGTGCGTGTGTGTGTGTGCCTACAAGACGAACGAGATCGCGAATCGCACGAGACCACCAGGTGATGCTCATTACTCAAGCGAAGTCGTTTGCGAAACAGACAGATGATAATGATGATGTAAGAAAGCGACAGCAAGCGAGGGACAAGGAAGCCGCTGGAATGTCCGCGCTATTTGGTACCAACAACGTAGCCGCGCAAGGATCAACCGAGCGGGTGGTACGCGCAGTGTGATATCGTTTTTGGGGCAGGGAAAACCTGATTTTGTGGCCAGCAGCAGAAGTAGCAGCAGCAGCAGCAACGATCGTCTGGATATTTGTTGTGCCATTCTATATGGTACGGCGAGACTTCTTTGCTTTGCGTTCATCGATGATAAGAACGTAGGTGGTCGATCTTTCTTTTATTGTACCGGGATTGAAAAATTGTTCCAAGCGAGAGACAAAACGCCTCGGAGGATTTGTATCTTTTATGACAAGTGGTCTTATTTGATGTTGGTGTGGCATATGTGTAGTTCGTTATTCGTTCGACGAATGCAGACTGCAGCAAGAACTTCATCAGTTGTAGATTGTCTACTCAAAATTCTTGTACTAAAGCTTCAAATCCAGAAACACAAGAACATATTCTCAAAATTGAGCTTTCACATGCTTCTTTTCTTCAAACAATACGCAAATATTTACATTCGAAGCGAAAGCAGCAACCGCCGTACCACGAATGATTAGTAGAGCAGTGTCACGGTGCACCAGTGAACCGGGACCATATGTAAGAAACATTCCTGATGGCAGTGATTAAATAATGCACATTAATTACCAACCTTACCGTAATCCAATAACGACAAATCTGTACAATACAAACAGGGGTAAAAATCCCCCGAAAACCTGCGCCGAAAGTCTTTAAAAGCGCGTAGAAAAATATATCTGACATTTTCTCAGGTTACTGTCCTTGCCAGAGCCTGCCAGAGTGCCGGAACGCGCCCGGTTGTTGTTGTTTCACGAATGTCTCGGGTTAAGAGTCTCTGGACCGATTGTTCAGCTTTTTTTTTTTCGTTCAGCTTTATGCACGAGACAGTTGTGCGCGGTCTCTTTCAATCACCTAGGTGCTGGATCTGTGCTGGATAAACTGTGAAGGAAGTGTTGGATCTTTTCCCCGTCGGATTTTTGTTTTGGGTTTTGTTTTTATTTCTTACTTTTCGCTCATTTTTCACCTCTTGGAGACATTCGTTTCGGAATGGAAACATGTATATGAGAGGGAGCCGTAAATGGATAATTAATTGTTGGATGATTTATACTGACCTCCCGGTGTGCTGTTTCTCACGAGTCCCGTTCAATGGCGCGCGAGAAAGCTTGCTTCTCATGGGATGGGCATGGTACGCGTTAATTTTTTTTTGTAGGGTTGGTTCGTTCGTTATTCTCCTCCCGGTGTTTGGGAGGGTATTGTTTGTTTATTTGTGAGAGAAAAGTATTGGACAGACTTCGGTACGGATCATTAATGTGGGGATGGGGTATACTTTATTTTGTTTGGGGATGCAATCATCTGTTTGGGAGCATTTTCATGAGAAGCATCATTGTGTGTGTGTGTTTTATCGTACGAAAACTGTATCATCCGCACCATCGTGGGTATGGTGGTAGGATAAAGTGAAAGTTTTTACTGGTAGAGATTTTTCCGTATTGCCATTTTCGTCTTATTAGCCTAAGCTATGACTGTCTTAACCGATCTGACTTTCCTGAGCCAAAAGATTCATCTGTTAAATCTAATGATAATTGCTATGTTTCGTTTCCGAATAGAAATGTTCACGATCAAAGAGGAAGTAGATAACAAAAACTAACCAATCTCTTGAATTCTTCTTTGGTTGGAAAATTTCATAACAGTACTATTTTGACAGAAAACTAGAGATAGGTGATGTCGCGATTTTCAGTACCCATTAATTTCTTGTATTGTGTATCTCAAACGTCATCGAAAAAACTCGAAACAATCAGTTTTTCGACCGTCTTCAACGAGCTATAAAAGGTAAGATAAAAGTGATTTTTTTAAATTGTTATGAAACACAGTTTATATCATCTCAATGTTAGTTAGTTAGCTAGTTTGGCGTCCGTGATTAAATTGCTCGCGTTTAGCGATTTATTCCCGACGAGATTTCTGTTGTGATTTATCCTCTGTACGGTTTTAGATTATTTTACTGTTACATTACTTATTTGTTAGTCCATCGAGGCTTTTCAAAGTTTATTCTTCTAATTCTTCGACTAATGATCTGCTAGGATTCACCGACCATCTAATGTCTGATTCAGTAAGTCAGTCCTCACTATGGGGAACGGTGCGGTTGTGATTCTTCAACGCTGTATGATTTAAATTAATTCATATCTTATTGAAGTTATATTCAATATCTATCGAGGCACAGATTCCTTCTTACCATGGAACAGTTATCTTTCAATATGAAAATAGTGTAAAGCAATATCAGAAACTGAACAGGTATTTCGGAGTTTTTGTGTGTTTATTTGCATTTTGTTATCCTACCCCAAATGGTTTAATGCTATTATTAAGACATTGGTCATCCGGCTAATATTGCCTTCATAACATAACACAGTAAAACACTTTAAGACTAAGATAGTTCTCGTGGACTGTAAAATGATTAGAACTTTACATAAATAATAAAATTGAAGTCAACTTCGAGTTCTAGATCGTTATGTGAGTCTATCATTTGCTAATTAGAGCGCTAGTACAAAATGTTCTATTTCTAAAGTATGATTTAGTAGTAGTTTCTAGTCTTTTGAAGATCTACTAGAAGTTATCTAATCTAACTGCACGATCTTGTTGTCGTGAAGGCCACGATATGTTAGCGAATTCTTTAATGAGCCACATTAACGAACAATGCAAAGTTTTCACCCTAAATGGGACCCTAAAATTACTGGTCATGCGAATCATAAATCCTAAAACACTCAAAGCTTCTGAAATTGTCAGTGTTTGCGCCGATCACTTAGGCAAACAGCATTACACGAAGTCCTTTTAGTGGATTAGGAGTATTATTATTAGTAAAACTTGGCGATAATGACTGTGCAAATGCAAGTTAGGTACCAAACGATCACGATCTATAAGAAAAAAGTGCGAGCAAGAGCTATCCGAACAGTCAGATCAAAATGATTTTGAAATGGTCAGCCTGCTGTCAAAGATCACATCGAGATCGCGTATTTCGCTTGAGCGTTTGGTTGCACTATGTTTGCTAATTTGTAGTCAAAAGGTATGGAAAATCTAGTATCAGTACAAAGGAATGACTGTCCCTAGTCCTAGTATCAAGTACAAAGGAATGACTATCAAGCTACAGGTAAAACTAAGTCAAGAGCGCCAGACATAGCAAACCCTGAGACCTCTCATGATGGTAGAAAAAAAAGAAGAAATTTTTTTTACTAGTTCATCCATGGCACAAAGTTTATTGACTATCTTTAGACGCAATAGACGCTTTAATGCAGATATTGTCTAAAAATTTATGGAAAAGTTGTATCAATTCCAAACATACTAGTATTGGCTACAATTTTGTTTGGAAATGCATTTATAACTAAAGCAGTATTGCTACTAAAATGCATCGCTTAAGTTCCACGGGTCAATCATCGATAACACTAGTTAACTCCACTTCAATAGTAGCTATACATAAATTACAATGGCCTTAAAATATGCTCATAAAAGATGAAGTACTTTGAAAGGTTTTGTGAAGTAAATATTCTACGTGTCAAACATCACTATCAAAGGTCGTCATTTGTACATTGTGTCTAAAGTAACGTCAGTTACATAGAGTAAGCGTTACTGTTACTGTGTGTGTTACTGTGAATTCTCGCACTCACTCCAATTAATTCATGCAGTCTTCATCCTTTCCGAAGCCCGGTGAAGAAACTGTGCGGTAGCAATTAACGGTGACCTCCTCCCAATCCAACGCAAAGTGGGTGTGGGATGTACTTCAGCGTGAACAGGAAAACAATGTGACATGTGTTGTTGGTGAGTGTGGCTGTACGTCTGGAAAGAACTTTCTTCACTTGCTGCATCTGTTTCGCCATGGCGATTTTTTTTATCTACTGACGATAGTATGTGAGACTGTTTGAAAAATTTACAATTATAATGGCTACATGTAAGTGGACAGCCATAGTTTCTTTAGCCCGATTTTTTTATCACGTTAGCCATGCATCGTTGCTGGAGTTCGTTGTAAATCCAAGGCCATCGCGCGTACTTGAGTCGCACACATCAATTCTAGGTGGTTCGTTAGACTGGCATTTTATTCAACTGCATCTGTGCGTATCTTTGGTTTCTCGCTATGTACGTCGGTTTAAACTATGATTATGTGTTGTCTGGAAGCTTCATCGTTAAGTGCAAAACATCCTATCCACAAATATGGCATTATCTGAAGACATTCTCAAGGCATTATATAGCTTTTCTCTTGCATGTCACCAGTATGAACATATTTTTATTTAACATCAACTGCGATCGTTTCAACTGCTAATGCTATTAAGTCTAGCCAATTTGAAAAGAAACAAAGTTATTTTGATGTTAATAATCTTTTCAGTGAAAAGTTAATGTGTAAGAACCTTCTTCTTCTTTCTTGGCCTAACGACCTCTTAAGGTCATGCCTGCCATTTCTGGCTTACTAGACTCATTGATACCGCATAGTTGGTTAGTCAATCCTCACTATGGGGGAACGGCCCAGATGAGATTTGAACCCCGGTCCTGCCGTGTGAAGACCGGCGCCGCTGTCGCATCTACCACCGGGCCGAAATGTGTAAGAACCGTAGGTTGGATTAAGAACTAATGGTCCTTTGAGTAAAGTCTGAACCTTCTCCTAAGGAGTATTGAAAGGAGAGATTTGTATCGCTTTTCTTCTCCATCTTGGCATCATAAATCACACTCTCTGCTCGTGATGATGTTTGTGGTTATAAAAGCAAGATCAGTGAATACTTTTGAAATAATGCCCCTCGAACACCACATACACATTGTAAACACACATTCAGCCGCATTAAGCGCAACGTATAAACATCCACAACAAACATATGCAAATTATGTTGAAGAGATAGAGAGAGAGATTTTCTCTGTTTGTAAGGAACAAAAAACATATCAGAAGATTCGTGTTCCCATGAACGTTTGTTCATTCTAAAATTAGAGTTATTAGGGAGGGTGGGAAATGTATTATAAAAAAGGCAGTATGTAAGGAGCTGTACAGAACATCAACATGAATGACATCGAACAGCAACCTCTTACCGGTTGAGAAATGTTTTTTTTGTGTGTGGATCAAATGGCAAACGAAGACGATTTGTGTATTGCCATAAGAGGGTGTGAATTCCGTAAAAAATGGGTTTTGTATTGTATTTCAGTGGCATACTTTTCCAAAACATGTAAAGATATTGTATATGGAAAATGAAAAAATACAATACAAATATTGCTTATTCGAAAGTAAGAGGAAAGTTGGTGAGTATTTTTATAGAATACGTAGAGAATTAGTAAAATTAAAAAAGAAATCTACAAATCTGTGCTGATTTTCTTCTCGTTTACTATGTCAACAGTCAACATTATCGTTTTTGGGGCATAGAGAAACCACAAGTTATTGAAAAATTGAGGATGCATCCGTTGCGAGCGATCTTTATGTCTTTGAAAACTAAAGAAGTTGAGACGGTTCCAGTTAATGGTGAGCGAAGTAAGGACATATTAAGTTAATTGTTTGCTACAATTGAGGATGAGAAACTTGGTAAAATTTGGGTTCAATAGGATGTCGATCCGTGCCCTACAACCGTGCTGTTATAATCGATCTTCAGCGAACTGTTTTTGAAGATCGAATTATCAGTTGAAATTCTGATGTCGTTTGGCCACCAATTAGCTGCGATTTGACACCATCGGACTATTATTTGTGGAGCGTCGTCTAGGATAAGTGCAACGCCAAAAACCCAGAAACAATGGAAGCTTTAAAAACCAACATTCGCGATACCACAGTCGAAATGTACTTAAAAATTGAGCCGGCCATATTGAGTACTGCATGACTTGCCGTGGCAGACACATGGATTAAATCATATTTCATTTATCGGATTCTCAACATTCAAACTAAGTTCCTTACCGAAGCCTGTAACAACAATGAGGTGACTTTGAAATTCTTTTATCCCTAAAAATGGCGTGGGAACGAAATGAAGACTATTAAGATACAAAATAGGGGGAATTATGAACCAAAAACTCTCTTAATTCCCAAGAAATGTGATGCAAAGGAAAATAAGTAAAGCATGAGAAAAATTCGTGGCAAGTTGGTGACTACAGAGTTTGATAGTTCCAATTTTAGAACATATTGGAATTCATCTCACCCTTATGTCCTTGTTAAAGCGTTTTACCCTGCAAGTCTTTACTTGCAAGCATATCAAGTCTTTACTTCAATAGTACAATACATTTTGCAACATCTCTTTGATATTGTAAAGATTTCATAGTTATATGGGAATTGTTTTACAATGGAGAATGTTTTTTGCTTTGTTTTACGAATATTGTTTAATTCTTCGTCTTCAGAAAAGCCTGCCTGTATGATTGCACGTAGAAAATGGAAAAACAGGCGCCCATATAACTTCGCTATGAGCCCTGCGACGATCTTCACTCGGCAGGAACGAGTATTGATTCCCGTCTATAAATAATTACCCTCTTACCGGCCTAACGATGTCAAGAAAAGCCAGTAATATCACTCAAAATCTGAGCCAGAAACGCGCAAGCTGATCCCCCCTACGATCATGACGAAATTTTCATTGATGATTTTCCTGATCAAATTCTGAGCACGAACATTTTCCGCACTGTTCAATGAATTGGCTGTGGGGTTTGCGGGTTTTACGGCTATCGGTGGCAAAGTTTACAAGTTTGCAACGATCGCGTGATTGTGCGTTCATTAACACTCGTGCGATTTCGTGCGGTGCGTTGCGTAGGTGTAGGCCATTGGCTTTTTCCTGTATCTGGTTTTGGTAGCCCGCGTTTCTATTTTCTGCTGATCCAGTTTCACGTTGTTTATCGGATGGTGGAATTTATGCAATCCTAATTTTAGCACGCCTTTTCGATTACCTTTTCGATTTCCGCTTTTCGGAGGTTGGTTGCAGCGAGCGTTCTATACCGTAGGTTTAGGAAATGGCTTTAAACTGGGGCAATTCGAAGCGTTCGAAGCGTTGCTGTTCCGAGTTTCGTTTGTGATGATGATATTTATGTTAAGCACACTTGCAACCCTCATTCAACGAAACCAGTATGATGTAATCGAAGGTGAAAATAAGTGTAAATGCTTTCATTTTCACTTCTGTACCAGTCAAAGCAACTTTCAAATATCTATTATAAAAAAAGGGTAATTAAAGTTAGATGTTTTTACTGTTGGGATTGATGCACTAAATGATGAACGTTAGCTTTGACAAGGAGCAACAAATTTCATCGGTTGTATGATCCGATAAGCTCCTATTTAGTTGTAGTCATACACACAAGAGGACAGTCGTTATGGTCATTGAGGCTTATTTTCTTCGTAGTATAACTCCATCTGTGTCAACGCAACACGATCAATCAAAGATATTAAAGCTTCTTTAGTAGCGAAAGGTAAGCGGATGAATAAGTTACGTTGTCAGCTTACGGCGCAGATGTATTTCACGAATCGAGTGCAACTATTGACCATCAATCCGTGAGACGTGTCTAATCGGTTTACATCTTAACATCATCGAGTGGTCTGCCGGGATATCTGTTATTATCTGGTATGTTACCGTACAGTGATCTGCTTTGGTTTTAAGGTAATGCGATTGTGACATTCGAAATGATCTCATTAATCACATTTTCTTACGCATTTTTGTGGGTGGCCATGTTGGGATCTTTATTTCCATGCATCCTGCTTAAGAGCTTAACACGATTGAGTTATTATTTAATATGGACTATAACAAGGATGCATTTTGAATAAGGTTCGTTTAACCGTTTATCACACGGTCACAGTTATGTTAAGTGACTCTAACAACTTCTTCACCTGATAAATTGTTTTTTCCTAAAATTTTAGTCTGAAAATCTTTCGAATTAAAATTGTTTAATGTTGTTTTTTTCCGATTATTCAAGCGATTAATCTAATTAGTTGATGTGTAGTAAAATTAATGCATGTTAAACTTTAAACCTTTAACCTATATCGAATTAAAGCTCTAACAAGTCGGTCCACACACCTTGATTTAGGCACAGTTTACGATCGTGCATCTTTTTTCCCCCGTTCAGGTTCAAGTGTCTACACCGTTTGCAATTAGACACACGCTTTCGCTTTTCCGCGCTTCCCGACCAGAGATTATTACACTCTCACTTGATTTTGCCTATCATCATTTCCCTTGCAAACGGTATACGTATGCGTTTTGAGGTAAGCTTAGCTTCTGCGAGTAATACAAGGTACAATTAGTGTGTTTTGGTGTGTGCCCTATGATATTATTGTGTGTGTTCGGCGAAGAAGTCGGCGGCAGATTCGTTTGGGGCGAATGGGGTAATTAAAATTGAAAGTAGGTAAATTTGTGGTGAAATTTGATGATTTTTTTTTTGTAGGGTTTAAATTCCCCATAACAAGACTTTCTTCGCTGTTTGTGGGTACGATGATTACTGCGCTGGGAATGACGTATTGGTTGTTAGAAATTATGTATGGGATATTTGAGTTCATTAGCACAGAGGTGTATTTAGCATTAATTCATAAGATTGGAATATTGTTGTGAGTTTACTATCAAAAAATTATATTTCATATTCAAGAATATAGTAATAGTTTTAAGATTTCTTTAAAGAAGTGCCTGTTCTTTTGTTCCTGTCCTTAATATAGCATCGGAGTAAATGACTCGAGAAGACTTCCCCCTAGAATAATTTGTGTGTAGCATTGTGAGCTGTCAATTTTGTTGCTTAGTGTGTTTTCCGTGTGGTCAAAAATGGTTAAATAAATACAATGTCCATTATCGCTTAAAACAATTCCTAGACACCGAATAGCGCATGAAAAGTAAACGTAAAAACTCATAAGAACAAATCACTTGTCCTGTAGAATGATCGGCATTTCCCAAATGAGCGTTTATGCTCGAGACAATGTTATCAGTGAATATTGTCCATGGCTAAGGGGCAGCATATTGGCCGAATTGTTCATCCGTTGACCGACCGAGAATGAGTAAATGAGCTCTTATCGTAAAATACAGGGGTTTAATTTCACAATCTATCTTTACAGTAATTTTGTTCCAATGTATTGAACCATTTTTGCACTGCGCTTTGCATACATTCAAGCGTGTTTCCAATAAAACGAACAAATTTCCTCAATAGGTGAAATCTCGAGTCTTTAGTCTCAAAAATATCAACTATCTTGACGAGATTTTAAGAATTATTTTTCACAGCAAACACACGATGGACAAAAACATGTGAGACATGGAGTCTGTTCATAATCGACGAATTATTCTAATCCTCGTTCTAGGCGTTCGCTAGAAAGGAATGGCAGACGAAAGTGCTCAACCTTGGACGACGAGGACCTTTTGCTATAGGCCAAGACTTCAAAAATGTTGTAACGCCGAATAAGTAAGTAACTATGAACTAAAAGACCATCAGTATTTCATAAATTAATAACAGATTTTTTACGGATGTGTTACCTTTATATTTGGATGTAATCAAATAGCAGAAAATAATATTCCATACAAAGTGTATTTCAAAAGAATTTTCTGAACAAAAATCTACATATTCAACGTTAGTATGCACCATCAGGAATAGAACAGATGACAGGGAACAATAACGAATAGGCATCGAATCTATCTGAGAACGTTGGCCCATATGTTGGACTAACTACCCAGCTACAGGATAATTAAGTCAAGGAAGCCAGACTTCACTTCCATCAGTTAGAGTAGTTTCTTATACAGTACAGAGTATACCGGGTCAGATAGTTTCATGAAATACCGATACCAAATAAGAATCGTCTCGTGACAGTGAGACTTGTTGTTCTTGAAAGAGGCCTTGCGTTCATGAACACAGTCTCTACTATCGATCAGTTGAACTGTTAAGATGTATGGGAATCTTAATATGCCATCCAAAACTGCCTGAGAATATTCATAATGATTTGTTTTATAGTTCTGGGAGGTTGCATACACCCAGGCGGAGTTATGTTGCGTAGCCCTGTAAACGGACCAAATAAAGTAGTAGAATAGAAATATGGTATTACAATCGTTTGTCCTTGAAATGATACACTAAACGGGGAAAAGTTTAATCGATTTGTTGTCTGTCATCCTTATCGATCGTACGACCGGTAATTATATTGATCCTATAATGACGAACGTGTAAAATAGATTTGCCGGTATGACAGGTGTATCGATTCCACTGAAGAATCACAAGTGGCAAAGTGTATCGGTCTATACTATGATGAGAAAATAGACTTTAGCTTCCATGGACCTGCGTCTATGTAAAGTCTAATTCATGGTTTGAATCCCAGTTATACATTTCGTCATAGCCATTTGGTAATTTATATTTCTTTCACTAGAACAAGTTATCCTTTTTTAATCCAGCCGTTAATCTTTCTTTTCTTTAGTACACATTTTTGATCAAAATTATGAATCCGATTTGTCTATTGTTACGTTATTAAATCAGTTGCAAATTCAATATAAAACAATTCCAAAATTCCACACCTCTTAGCGATACTGTGGGTGACTTAATGTACGAATTACCGGTTGTGAATTAATCAATTTGACGAACACGTTTCAAAATTGTTCAACACAGCGCAGACTTTGCTGTGACAGTGTGTTCAGTAAATATGGAGCATGTTCTTGTTTCGGCGAACGAGTTTATTGCCCGAGTTCTAGCCGGTTGGTACGTATTGTGGGCGTGGGAAAAGTCATCCGTGCTTGATGGATAACTACTTTGTTCGGTCCGAGTTTCTCCCCGCTGGGGATGTCTTTCTACGTGAAGTACACAACGCACCGGCGGGTTTCATGATTAACTGATTTATAGACGAAATAGGTAACCCCACCGGCGAAGGTAACATAGTAGCATTCATATTTTTATTGCACGATTTTCTTAATTTTACCCAACTGGATTGACTTACGCTGGCAGGTTATTGACCGCCTCTGTTCACGAAGGCTGCTCAAGGTTACCGCGCAGTGTTTGTGGTGCGAGAGATGAAATACTTTGCGTCGTTTTGCGTCACGCTCGCTGATTGATCTAGAAACAACAGCAATTTGTTAGAGTTTTTGCGAGGGATTTTGTGAAATGTTTTCTAATAACAGCATCCGCGGTATGATTTTGTACTTCAATCGATGCGACAACTGGAGATGGTCTTCCAATTATGCACTTAATTCATCGATCAGCAACGCGCAGAGAGTGAAAGGAGTGCTGGCAACGAACTAGAGTCTGGCCAAAATTTGGCGAAAAATCAAACGAATTTCCCAACAGGTATTTTTGCGTTCGATCGTACGGAGGTGATGGCGATTGACGGGGAGCTATTGCACCCAACGATCGGCGCTATAATTAACTAAACACCCATAACTATGGCACCACAAACCGCTGGGGCCAATTTTTCACCCGTAACCGTTGTGTGCGGCTTCCACACGCTTCCCAATAGCGGTATGGAAGCCGACAAAGTCTGTGAAGGTGGAACGGACCAAGATATAATGTGCGTTTCACGATTGCATCTCCCTGATTGCATCGTTTTTCCGTAGCGCTCGCTGCTTTTTTCCTGTCTTCTGTTTCTTTTTTTCTTTTTTGTTTTCAATTTTCCCCGTTGTTGGTTGATGCAAGCCGACAAAATACAACCGTGCAGCCAATTTACAGCAATTTATAGGTGTACGCAACGCGATTGCGTATGTGAACATGATCGCTATCGAATCGGTTAACGATTTCGTTCGGTGGTGGTGCTGCTGCTTGGGTTGGAAATTGGGAAAATACGTCCCCCAGTTAGTAACGTTTCGATTCCACTTCGACTTTGTTAGCGCCGAAAATTTCGGGAAGTCGTTTAGTTAATTTTCTTCTACCGTTAGAGTCGTTCGCTGTGGGTGTGTGTGTGTGTGATGGGTTTTATGGAACTTGTTTCGATATCAAGTAAGAGATGCATTGTTACTTACTCGCCGGCTGTTGGACCTTCGTTTAAAAAATTACTTTTGTGTATTAGATTAGTTTGCAGTTGCAATAAAAAAATTTGCTATAGTAATGTATTGGAAATTTTAATCTAAGTTATAAGTATTTCTATATTTCTAAATCCTTATTGTTCGCTACTTAGCGAAAATGATAAAACCCTTCGGATATTAAAACAAGCAAAAAGGGCAGAAAAACGAATTTGGTTTACGGTTGTTGAGCAGTGCTAAAAATTCGTCCGCTTACCGTCTCGTTTGGCTTTCTACTGCCGAGCGCGGAAGCTGTACGCTTTATTCTCTCTTATCTTGCTCTCTCTTATCTCGTGCGTCCTACGTCGGGCGCGTCCACACTAACACGGCTATTATTGCAGTTCCCGCCGCATCTGCTGTAACGCTTGTTATTGTGAACACTCCCCCCCGTGCGACGGCTCCGCTGCCGTAGCACCTATATTCTGCCCGACGTCCAGCACCACGACTTTCACTGTTGGCCGTTCTAAGCGTGTCCCCTTCGCTGTCTGTATAACGACACGCCGCACTTCTCCGTCTCTTGATCGTATGGTTTCTACTACTCTCCCACGCGGCCAGCAGTTTCGAGGGTTATGCTCGTCTACTATCAAAACGAGATCGCCTATAAGAATAGGAGAAGAAGGCTCGAACCACTTGGTTCGTTTCGTGAGCGTCGGCAAATACTCCTTTAGCCACTTCTTCCACAGAACGTCAGCATATACCTGTGATGTTGCCCATGTGTTACGAGCGATCGCCTATGTGTGGCGTTTTATATACAACGCCAGAAATTCGACATCAAGACGCGTCGGAGCACTCACGAACGTCGAGCTACAACAATCGGAGATATCCATTCTAAGAGCTGTGCAACAACAATGCTACCCAGAAGAGTATAACACCTTAGATGAGGCATCGTCGATGAAGAACTACGAGACCCAGGTTAAGCGAAGTAGTCTGCTATACAAGCGTAGCCCGTACCTCGATGAAAATGGATTATTACGCGTTAAGGGAAGAATCGACGCCTGCCCCTTCGTCGACTCAGCCGCCAAGAGACCAATAATACTGCCCAAAGCAGGTACAGTTGTGGATCTGCTTATAGGAGAATACCATCGAAAGCTGCGACATGGAAATCATGAAACCGTCCTTAACGAAGTGCGAACCAAGTTTGATATTCCAGCCCTACGCAGAGCTTGTCGGCGAGTAAAGAACAATTGTCTGTTTTGTCGCATCAGGCAGACCAAAACCCGTTCGCCGATGATGAGTCAACTACCTCCAGCGCGTCTAGCTGCTTACTCCAAACCATTCGCATTTACTGGCATCGATTACTTTGGTCCAATGTGCGTCTCGAAAGGTCGTGGAAAATCTGAAAAAAGATGGGGTGTATTGTTTACGTGTATGACGATCCGAGCTATACACATAGAAGTAGCGCATTCTCTATCCACAGACGCATGCATCCTAGCGTTGAGGAACTTTATGGCTCGAAGAGGTACACCGAACGAAATTTTTAGTGATAATGGCACGAACTTCGTTGGAGCTAAAAGAGAGCTGGTGGAAGCCGCCAAAAGGATCGACACACAACGATTAATGGAAGAAATCAACATTCCCGATATAAAATGGACCTTCAATCCACCGTCCGCACCTCATTTCGGAGGTGCGTGGGAAAGAATGATAAGGACGGTTAAAAGCACTCTCGAAAATATGCCGTTTAGAAGACTCCCGACCGACGCAGTACTGAACTCCATGCTAATCGAAACCGAAAGCATAATCAATATGCGACCCCTAACACAAGTGCCTGTCGACAGAGATGAAGATGCACCGCTAACCCCGAATCATTTTCTTTTAGGGTCATCATCCGGTGTGAAGCCGCTCCTTCCCCTTGATGACTCATCGGCGACGCTACGTAACACATGGGCAACATCACAGGTATATGCTGACGTTCTGTGGAAGAAGTGGCTAAAGGAGTATTTGCCGACGCTCACGAAACGAACCAAGTGGTTCGAGCCTTCTTCTCCTATTCTTATAGGCGATCTCGTTTTGATAGTAGACGAGCATAACCCTCGAAACTGCTGGCCGCGTGGGAGAGTAGTAGAAACCATACGATCAAGAGACGGAGAAGTGCGGCGTGTCGTTATACAGACAGCGAAGGGGACACGCTTAGAACGGCCAACAGTGAAAGTCGTGGTGCTGGACGTCGGGCAGAATATAGGTGCTACGGCAGCGGAGCCGTCGCACGGGGGGGAGTGTTCACAATAACAAGCGTTACAGCAGATGCGGCGGGAACTGCAATAATAGCCGTGTTAGTGTGGACGCGCCCGACGTAGGACGCACGAGATAAGAGAGAGCAAGATAAGAGAGAATAAAGCGTACAGCTTCCGCGCTCGGCAGTAGAAAGCCAAACGAGACGGTAAGCGGACGAATTTTTAGCACTGCTCAACAACCGTAAACCAAATTCGTTTTTCTGCCTTTTTTGCTTGTTTTAATATCCGAAGGGTTTTATCATTTTCGCTAAGTAGCGAACATTCTAAAAATTCGTTATCGTATCGTTGCCGGCTGTTAAGATCGACTTAAAGCCGAGATTCGGGACGTGCAATCCGTCATTGTAAAGTGATCGTGTAAACCGCGTGTTCGCAGCTGAAGCCCGGGCTCATCGACCTCACGCTCAAACAATTGCCGGATAGGATAGTAAAACAGCAAATCCGTTATTCGCTTAGTAGACCGTATACAGTAGTACGAATACTCCAAAAGTGAATCGCGTGTGGAACCAGTCTCATCAGTTGCACGATATGAAGCCGACCAGCGTGAACCCGAGTCCCGAGGAGGATAAGTGCGGGGAATGCAGCGGAGCGCCACACGACGACATGGCGCAGTGCGACGGGTGCAAGCAGTGGTTCCATTTCGAGTGTGTGAATGTGTCCATCGACACAATTGCGGAAGATTGGCGGTGTCGCGCCTGCCACCCTCCGTTGTCTCCCAGTGTATCTTCAGGAGCCGAGGACGCGATAGGTGCCGTTACGCGTGAGATGAATGCATTGAGACGCGAGCTGGAAGACGGACGAAAGAAGATGCGCCAGGAAAAGGAAGCAATGGAGGCGGAACTAACTCGTTTGTATCGTCCTATGTACGAGGATCGAAATTGTGAGAAGTGCGACAGGACGCCGAACGAGAGAATGTTGCAATGTAACGTATGCAATAACTGGTACCATTTTGAATGCGTTAACGCTACGAAGGAAATGGCGGATGGAAAATGGCAGTGCTGCACGTGTCAATCTCCATCACGGTTCGATCCAATCAAAACCAGTTACGACGTAGGCGTTGTCACGCGAGAGTTGAACGCCCTGAGATTGGAGCTGGCTAACCAACAAAAACAGCTTCACGAAGAACGCCGAACTATGTACGCCGAAATAAGCAGACTGTCCCTCTGCCAAGGAAATGCTTACGACCAGCAAAGCCATACACCTTATCCGGGGAACCCAGGTGCCCATTCGACCACCCGGCATGTTTCAACACCCGTTGTCGCGCATGAGCTGACTCGAAGCCAGATGGCTGCCAGGAATGTCGTTAGCGGGAAGCTCCCTACGTTCTCAGGCAATCCGGATGAATGGAGCAACTTCAAGAGTCGTTTCGACACTACGACGCGGATGTGCGGCTACACGGATGATGAAAATGTACTGAGACTGCAGGAGTGTCTTTCTGGGCGTGCGTTAAAAATGGTGCAGAGACGGTTACAGGAAGCGGACAATGTGCACGATGTAATGAGCGCTCTAGAGAGATTTTTTGGACGCTCCGAAGTGCTTGTTGAAGGTGTTATGCAGCAGATCCGTTCAGCTCCACCACCGAGGCTAGAGAGGATGCAGACGCTGATCGACTACGGCGTATCAGTAGAGGAGTTATGTGCCACTATCAAAGCACGGCGGATGGAAGACCATAACTACAACCCATCTTTAACGAATGAGCTCGTCGACCGCCTTCCACCTTGCCTTAAATTAATGTGGGGTATACATAAAGAAACCAAACTAAAACACTCTTCATTGCAGGAATACGGCGCGTGGATGAGAATGATTACAAATGCCGCTGTTTCTGTAACGCCACCCCCTCAGCTGGCTGCAAAAAGAAGCGAACCGAAATACGTCAACGCACATACGGAGCCCCGAACAAGCAGACCATTAACGCACGACGATCCCGTATGCTTAATATGCCAAAATGATGAATGCCCCAGCGGACCCGACTGTAACAAGCTGCTTTCATCTTCAACGAACGAAAGGTGGGGTTTTGTGCGAAGGTATCGCCTCTGTAGAAGGTGTCTCTGGAAACGGAGGGTGGCAGGCGCGACACCGCCAATCTTCCGCAATTGTGTCGATGGACACATTCACACACTCGAAATGGAACCACTGCTTGCACCCGTCGCACTGCGCCATGTCGTCGTGTGGCGCTCCGCTGCATTCCCCGCACTTATCCTCCTCGGGACTCGGGTTCACGCTGGTCGGCTTCATATCGTGCAACTGATGAGACTGGTTCCACACGCGATTCACTTTTGGAGTATTCGTACTACTGTATACGGTCTACTAAGCGAATAACGGATTTGCTGTTTTACTATCCTATCCGGCAATTGTTTGAGCGTGAGGTCGATGAGCCCGGGCTTCAGCTGCGAACACGCGGTTTACACGATCACTTTACAATGACGGATTGCACGTCCCGAATCTCGGCTTTAAGTCGATCTTAACAGCCGGCAACGATACGATAACGAATTTTTAGAATGTTCGCTACTTAGCGAAAATGATAAAACCCTTCGGATATTAAAACAAGCAAAAAGGGCAGAAAAACGAATTTGGTTTACGGTTGTTGAGCAGTGCTAAAAATTCGTCCGCTTACCGTCTCGTTTGGCTTTCTACTGCCGAGCGCGGAAGCTGTACGCTTTATTCTCTCTTATCTTGCTCTCTCTTATCTCGTGCGTCCTACGTCGGGCGCGTCCACACTAACACGGCTATTATTGCAGTTCCCGCCGCATCTGCTGTAACGCTTGTTATTGTGAACACTTATCAATGAAATAATTCCAATGCTTTTTTCTCTCAAACCAGTTTTACTAAAGTTTTATCATCGATCTGCTAAATAAAGATTGTGTTTTTTTTTTATTGAGTATTCACGGTTTCAGCCGTTTTTATATTTTCATAATCATTAAAAAAAAGTTAAAGAGCACTGGAAGAATGACACTTGAAAGTAAAATTTATTTAAAATAAATTAAAAACTGTAATGCGCTGTTAAAAACAAATCTTTTCTTATATTTAGTGCATATTTTTTGTACTTTAAGACCAAGTAATCGTCCTTACACATATTAAGACCATCAGAGCTTAAGATTGTTTGAAGAAATGTCTCCACAAATGCTATTTTGTTCTGTTTGTTCTGGTGGAAAATTAAATTTAGTGGAAATTTCAAGCAATAGAATACTAAAAATAATTTATGAAAACGTTTGTTTGTTTTTGTTTATCAGGCGCTTCAACCGCTTCGCGGTCTTGGGCTGCTGCAACAATCCTCGATACCGCTCACGGTTTAGCGCCGTCGTCTGCCAATCGAGTATCCCGGCCGTTCTGGCGGACGCATCTACGCCATCGCGTGAGCCTACCACGCCTCCTCTGTCCATGTGGACGGCCTAAAAGGACTTTACGGGTCGTCCGGCGCCATTCTCATGACATGACCAGCCCACCGGAGCCTGGCGAGCCTGATTCGCTGCACGATGGTGATATCACCGTACAGCTCATACAACCTAGGAACACAACATGCAAGGAAATACAACCTAGGTGTGTCGAAGCAGTGGAAAATCTTCTGCGGATGATCTATCCTATCTAAGTAGTGCATCGTCTGCTCGAAGCAGTGCTTACGACGATAAGAAACTGTACAACGAACTTCAAAAATGGACCGTCATATTCATCTTAAAATAGAACGCTCTGAAAGGATCGATCAGTAACTTGACAAATTATCCTCGATTGTTTGTTCCCTAAGGGTACTCGAATGTTCCTCTAAAACGACTGATTTTAAAAATAGGAAAAATAAACATGGATTTGTTAACACTTGTGCATGACTGCTCGTATCATCGTGCTTATGTTCTCAAGATTTTTTTAGTTTTCATCGGTACTTCCATAAAACTACAAAGGTTTTGCATGGTATCGCGTATTGCACCTTATCTGCACTTAACGCCGTATGTTACAACCTCTCAAAGTTTTATCTGTTTTATATGGTTCATATAAACAGTGGCGGCCCGGTTGTAGATGCGACAGCGGCGCCGATCTTCACACGGCAGGACCGGGGTTCAAGTCTCATCTGGGCCGTTCCCCCATAGTGAGGACTGACTATCCAACTATGCGGTAACAAGAAGGCGTGTACGCCAGAAACGGCAGGCATGACCTAAGAGGTCGTTAGGCCAAGAAAGAAGAAGAAGATGGTTCATATTATTTTAATTTGAAACTTTTTTTCATTTATTTATAGAGGCTTTGGGTCTTAGAGACCTCATTCGCCTCTTTTTTAATTTGAAACGATCTTAAGGAGTCGTATTATACTATTGAAATTTAGATAAAGCGCGTCATGATATTGTATGCAAAATTTAAAACAGTGAAATTGTGGTTATTAAATTATGAAAGTGGTCGTTAGGCCAAGAATGAAAGAAGAAGACCTACAACTCCTTTTTTTATCCAATTTGAAGTATTTAATAGTTTTTTTTATTTTTACTTTATATTTTTTTTTAGCTTTATTTATTTAAATTCTGATATCATGTTGCTTTTCATCAATTAAATTTTCATGGCAGAAATAGTTACTTCTGCGCGAGTTTTTTTTTTATTTCGTTTTATAGAGGCTTTGAGCCTATTGGTTGACATTCGCCTCTGAACTTCTTCTGGGCGAGTGAATAAAAGAAAAACACAAATCAAAACCTACATAAACTGCATTGAAAGGTGAAATAGATCCATCTGAATTATTTTAATTATTATTATTATTATTATTATTTATTTAAAATTCAACGGGCCACTCAGGGCCCCCTTGAAGCTGTAACACATAAAACATAATTCTTAACAGTTAGCTGGACGGACAGTTCGAATACAATTCAAAAGCGCGGCACGCGACATGTCTAGTTGATGATAATCACTGATAACGTTAAACTCACGGCACATACAGAGCAAGGGATCAGAGGCGCCGAATCGGGTTCGGCGATCCTCTACGTCGAGCAACGGCCTTATGCGAAGCAATCTCGGTGGGACGTATATGTTGAGGCCAGAGAGTAGCGTTGGGGAGTCGATCCGGCCGTCCAAAAGTCCCGCAACAAATATCCTCTGGGCGTTGCAGTTACGCTGGTTCAGCGGCCTTGTCAGTAAATAGTAAATGAATGAAAGAATAGAATACAGTTGATTTTTCTCTCTTTTTAATATCATGTCGAATTTTAGGAAGGGTTTTAAGAAACGATCTTTACACCTTTCTGTAGACTAAGTCATTTAATCATGATAAAATTTAAAAAATTTCTTGGTAAATATTCTCTTTCTATGAGTACTCCTATACATAGTGTTGCTGTTTTGTTCCTTCAAGATTTTATAATGTTATGATCATTAATGGAGTAGTAGCTTCCCCTTTCAACAAACTGACAATTGCCTAGGAGAGTGCTCTAAGAAACTCTTACTATGTCAATGAATCTGTCTGTGTGTTTACTAGTTGCTATCGATGCTCTACTGGATCTACTGGATCTACAAACTAATCCCACATTTAATACACTCAAATTTGAAGCTAATTAATTATTTGCATCTCAACTATTTACATCCTATGAAAAGCCTTAAAACTTTCATATCTTACAATTCAAACGTATTGCTTACCAAAAGAAAGCTTCAAAACGTCTTATACTTGGCGTAAAACTTGCTCCCACTTTTAGGACAGGGGATCCGTACCCATCATTCTCTTTAGTTGACTTGCTGACATAACGTAGCAGGAAGACACAGTTAACACCTCACCAGACATTAAATCATTCGTATCCATGTCGAGCCTTAATTTATCGCTCCGCATTGTGTGCAGCGTAACGGGCCCATTCTTTTCTAGGGTAAGCATCGGAACCGGCCGGCCTTTTCCCAGTTATAATTTGTGATCGTTTCCGACCCACGATCACACACCGATGCGACTATCAAGCGCGTAAGCGATGATATGGCGCAGACACTCCACAAAACTCAGCTGGGTCGTTAATTTCAATTAACCAAATCAATTAGCTTTAAATTATGCAAATGTGGCAAAGCGCCTTTCACCCGTGCGCGTTGGACTAATTTTTTGACAATTAGCTCACGGTATGTTTTACTTCCTTCTTATTCGCTTCACGTGATTCGGCCTCCGGATTCCCGTCCACTGGATGCTCGACGCTACGATTTTTTGTTTGTTTCGTGTCGGCACGATTTTCCCACACTATCGTCATCACCTGACTTTCTCGTGTCCAAACGGTGCACACACTGTTCGCTCACTCAGTATAAAGTAAAAATGACATTTTTGCACCGTTTCGCGAAATTGTGATGGTCGGGATGGTGCAGTGGCAGCAGCCGCTACGTTGGTTAATGAATTAATACAATTTGTGATCATTTGACTTAAGTCGCTCGCTCAATTGACCCCCGCACGTTCTCACAGACGACCGAACATGGACAGAAATAGTCAACCGGCCTCATTGTCTAAACTGCTTCATTCAGCGTTAGTAGATATGGCACGATGAGGCGGTATCGGAGGTATCGGAGGCCGTTTGCCTAATGCTCCCGAGGGGCCACCAACCTTTTGGCAAACAGTTCAGCAAACAGTAAAGATTTATGCGAGTGTAAATGCTTGCAAGTGTTAGTTTGTGTTTGGTTGTGCAGAAGTTGAAGCAACAAAAAAAAAACAACAAGGAACATAGAAAGACGACGAATAAACAAATGCAAACATTTCAAATTAGTCGTAATGAGCTGGAGCGTAAGTTATCCCAGTAACCGTGGAATCGAGAGGGAAAGAAATAAATTATCAGGTCGGTTGGATGAGAAACGTGTACACAACAACACAACAGCACTGGTTTTGTTTGACAAATTTACAGCGTTATTTATCTTTGCGGGTTTGAATCCGTTTGGTAAAATAGCTACCCCCTTTCAACCTTGACTTAGTATGTAGTACCTGCCTTGGGCCGAAATATTTATGGCAGCAAAAGGAGAGCTAATTTATTGCTTTACTTGCACCTACCTGCTAGTTGGTCTTACGGAGACATTTATTTAAAATTCAAATAAGCTAAATTCCTTTGCAATCACAGTAATTGGATTGAACGATCAAGTCGTCAAATTTCGGCCCAGTTTGGCCGCTTCTATGCAAAGAGAATGTAGTTTGTCTTTCTGCTTCAGGAAACATTCACAGGTGCTTCCTAGGGCCTTGGGGAATGATTTTCATAACTTGTGAAATCCATCGCGATTCACACAGTTGTGGGGTACAAACATTTGGAATTTAAGCCATATTTCAATATTTATCTGTTTATCTGAATACTTGTTAACAAGGATTTTGTACATTGGCTGACAAGTAGTACCATTTTCCATTGCTAGTGAGATTGATTTCTCAAATAATTACAGATATTGGAACACCTGCAATCGTTGATAGGATACTTATCCTAACGATACTGCTGATAGTTGATAGATTCCAGTCTGGTTTAGTGATGCCCATACAGTAACTTAGCTAATTTATCTAAATATGTGGTCGGCTATGTTGAGAAATTCTCTAATATGACCCTTCTTTTATATTAGAATATTCCTTATTTGGCTGCCTGCTCATTGCGGTATCCCCGGTAATGGAAAATCAGACACCCTGGCACCCAGCTTTTGTGACAGGAAGATTCCTCCTCACGAGTTCCCTGGTGCCCAGCAACAAGTGTGCATGGTCCGCTGGCAGAGCATGTAGGATGAGGATAAACTTGGGTTCCTGTATTACATCTCACCACAGGTCATCCCACTGTCCCTGGTTTCACGGACTCCCGACAGATCGTGCTTTTATTTGCATGATGTCTAGATTTATGTCAAACCATTATGCTCATCTCCAACGTATAGGCACCCCGACTTGATCACATCCTCTGGTCATGCGTTCAATGAGGTAGGACTTGGGCTTTAATATCAGCTGTTTGGGCATCAGGAAACTTCCCTGGGTTGCCGATACGCGGTATCCTGGGTCAGAAAGACTACAAATACGCGCTGATTTTGTTTGATTTCGCCCAAGAGATATTATAGAACAAAGTTTTCGTTGTTTTCGGATTCAGGAGTTTCGTCGGCGATATGGTCACCAGTGACAACATTAGATTGCAGACCATACCGAATAGTCTTCTTCTTCTTACTTGGCCTAACGACCTCTTAGATCATGCCTGCCATTTCTGGCTTACTAGGCTGTTACCTTATTGTTACCGCGTAGTTGGATAGTCAGTCCTCATTATGGGGGAACGGCCCAGATGAGACTTGAACCCCGGTGCTGCCGTGTGTAGACCGGCATCTACCACCGGGCCGCGCCAACCGGCCACATACCGAATAGTGTGGAGGTCAAAAAGCTCTGCTGGGAATCTGCGCCAAGTTTGCTAAACTCCTAATGCTAACCTCCAACCAGCGCCAAGCAGGACACACATCGCGCATTCTATCGAGCTTAAACGGAATAAGGTGCGCTTCAACGGTGGGAAAATAAAATGTCTCCCACCCAAAAAGCATATAAGTTTCAAACAATGTACTCGTTAGATTTAAGAAAAGTTCTAAGATGTACTGCCTGGCCATAATTATGAAAATAAAAAAATTGAAACGTAAGGACATCATGAGAGTTTAATTTTTCTTCATCTTCTCCAGTAATTATCGTTCAAACGTAGGTGGTGTTGGCCGATTACTTCACGCATTCTTGCCCAATAATTAAATCGCTGGTAAATAAGTATTCATGGTTATGGAGGCTATATTCAAATGGTAATTAAATGTCGCTTGTATAATGTGAAAGACAGCTACCAGTCCAAGTATACGAAAAGGTATCATGCCAAGACTTCGGAACTTGTTGTTTGTAAAATATTTTGATTGTTGCAAGAGCTTACGGATTATTGATCGTCATATTCTCTTTCTTTCGCTCTGCAACCTGAAGCGGGTTTGGGTTGCTGTTACTCATTTCTTTGACTTTCGTAGCAAGATAGTTAGTCTAGCGTACGGGGAAATGGATGGAATTCGATGCCCTGGCCCCCTGAGTGAAGAACGGCGTTGCTCCGGACCGAACCTTACTGGGTATTGATTGATATAATTTTCACGTTAAACCTATCAAAATGTGAATCGTGGTGATGAAAACCCTCGACAGAAATTGCAAAGCCCAGTTGCAAACTTCTTCTAACTGATTACAAAATTCCACTATATGATTGCAAAAGTTCCACATGGAGCTTACAATATTCCATTATCTCTTGGAAACATTTCTATGAATAATTTAAAAGTTGCATTATGAATAGATCGTTGGACAAATGTGTTATATTTTATATAAGAGGCATAGATTAATTTTAATTCTAAGCAAGCAAATATTAAAAATGAATCTATATGAAATTTACACTTAACATAACTGTCATTTCACGAATAAAATTTACATGAAATTGCTTTTTCCAGTTACCATCCACATTTATTTATGTTTTTCCTTCAACGAAACTAATAACTTCATTTGCCCAATCTTCTAAACCCAATATTTCAACCATCAACTTTACATATAACATCCAGGTTTTCGAAAAAAGTTCCCACCCAAACACATTGCTACCATGTGTGGTCATTTTTATTTCGTCCGGTGTAGGTGTTGGTGGTATAAAAGGTGTGCTGTGATAAACTTTACATTTCCCTTCCCAAGCGGGCAGTGCGCATGAGTGTGTAAAGCGATCATGTGTGTAGTGTCGTAAAGAGGCACGTGAGAAGCTTAGGCCAACGGGTTCAGGCAGTCACGATATCACTTCAGCCGACAGTAAGTGGCTGCCACGATCCCGTAGGCAGAAGCGTGCAGTGAAGAGCGATTTTGACGGCTTGTTTTGGAACGATACCACTTCATCCCTGGTTGCCAGAAAAATTCTTCCTTACCTTTTTGATGAACCCCGAAAAGCTGGGCGATCTCATCACAGTTCACCCCACATTTCGAAAGCGGAGAGTGGTAGAAAAACACAGTTTCCCCCCACTGTGGTTTTTTGCCGCCCACACAGCGAATCCGTTTATCGCCGTTTGGCGCTATCGTCACTGTGTTCGCGGCTGTTGGTTTTGATGGGGTTGACCGATCTTTCAAGATGATACGATTTTTCTTTCGGAAGCAGTGTGAGCTGCCGGGATAGGTTGAAGTTGTAAAGAAGTAGTGCCGAGAAACGGGGGGGAAGTGAAAAAAATGCTGTTAAACTTCTTTTTTTTATCGATCTCATTACCTCACCCTTTGGGGGTGACATGCAGTTTGAAAGGAGCTGTGAGAAAAGGCGAACAGACAGGACAGAGCGAAACGGTATGGGAAGATCGATATGGGAAGCAACAGCTTTGATTGGGTTGTTCTGTAGTGTGTTTGTGTTGTGTGCAATGAAGAAAGATTAAAACTTCAAACAAACTTAGAAGAAGTCCCAGGAATGAAGATGCTGGAGAAGAGAGAGAGAGAGAGAGAGAGAGAGAGAGAGTGAGAGAGAGAGAGAGTGAGAGAGAGAAACAAAAACAGATCAATGCACGATTAAGCTGTTCTTGGGTGATCTTTTATTCCCGCGCAACAGTAACATGCGCTCGTCGCATTGCTGCACACCAATGGAACGTCATTAATTTATGCAGATTAACGCGAGAAGCAAGAACGGAGGTGGCCAATCTTGCAATGTAATCGCGAAAAAGCCGAGACTGTAGGTGAGACACGATAAAAGACGCCTTTTAAACGTCAAGACAGCGTCAGAATGAGGTGCACGAGGGAGAGAGAGAGAGAGCACGCGGGACCTTATGCAAGTCCTACCTGGTGGTCATTTGATTCCGGCCTACTGCAGCGAATGTGGTCAAAGCAAGAATTACACTCGTCGCCACTCTTCCGGATGAATCTTTTTCGGTGGGCTTTTGTCTGTTGAATGACTTAATTAATTCGGCCGGCCGTAGACGGCCGTAGTTAGCCGAGGACGACGTGAGTCAAGGACACTCAATTCGGCAGAGTTGACGATCAATTAAAGCCTCCATTTTCGGGTGGCCGTGCAACAAAACCGGCCGAAAGCGTTAGGGCAGGGCAGAACGGGAAGATGGTTACAAATGCCAGGAATTTCGCCAGACACGACGACCACGCACGAGCGACCACGTAGGTGATGGCGAATCAGTCGTTCGACACGACCGTGAGTCATCAGGCAGGAGACTGAAGACTCCGTACGGTGAACAATAGCTCGGTTGTGATGTTTGTAAAGAAAAACCAGAGGATATTATCACGAATGTGTGAGAATTTAATGATAAAAATAAATTTAAAGCAAGATTTTTTATTAATAATTGAATTTCAGAGAAAAATAAACACCAAGATGAATGCCTCGAAAGGTTTGCCTCCTTAGTTCTCAGGCTGGGAGTATTAAAACAAGGCTTGGAATTCGAAATAGCGATAGTACTCATTGCTCTCATGATATCTTTAATAGTCCAGAGTGTGAATGCTGGATGTGGCGGTCCATGCTCCACCATCTTGGATGGCGTTTAAGATCTTAAACAAATAAATATCAACAATTGTAGTGTTATTGCTATATTTTATAGCGTTATAAAAGGGCGGTTGAGCCTGTTTATTGAAGAAGATGCTTGATTTGGGGCCGAGACCGATCAGCTCTGTCCCAAAACATCGATTCGCTTTTGCTGTTGCTTCTGAACAGAATGAGATGTTTTTTTGTGGATAAGAGAATTACAAATCTGATGCCTTTTCGTAGCCTTACAATACGATCTGGTTGGGACTGACGATCTAGTGGTGGTAATAATAAAGACACAACATTTTATGATTTTGCTGTTGTCATTTTAGTTTTTTGATCTTTTGCGACAGAATTTAAACATAATCAAGTTATACAAAAAGTAAGTCTTTTTATAAAATAGTTACCATATTAATGTGTTGGGATAGTGGTTAAGAATGACATCCCAAGTCTTACAATTTCGTTTTCTCAAGTAAGCCACACCACGGGACCTCAGGAGTAGTAGGACCCACCAACTAAGCAAAACAACAACAACAAAACACGCTGTGGGATGTAAATAAAAGACCTCCGCAGGGCGATGATCATCGTCGTTGACCATCTTATGGGGTTGAGAAAATAAACACCGCACAGAATCGAACGACTACGAAAGCGCCCTCAAAACAACAACAACAACAACAATCTATCGAATGCTGCAGGGCACCACACATGTATTCTGGATCCATCCATTCCATTCTTCTGCACCCTGCGTTGTCCTCATTGACGAAGGCACTCCTGCATTTCTCTCTCTCTCTCTGTCATCACACGAACGGGAGGTTCCGGGTGTAACCTACAATCATTAGCAGCAACACCAACAGCAGCATCACACCGATCGGGATGGAACGATCAAAGTTGCTGGGAGGGCGAAATGCAACGACACACACACACACACTCTAGAGACGCGTCTAGTCACGAGGGGCACGAGAAAGAAAATATTTACTGAAAAAACCCTTGGCGTAAACCGGGCGTCGAATAATTTCGAAAGGTGTTAATTAGACGAAAAATGTGTATATTCACACCTTTGCCGAACGGTTTGTTGTTGTGGCTGGTGTCTTCCATCCGCGGTGCACTGGATGGCGGTTTCGGTACTAGATGGTTTCCCACATTGGTTTTTTTTTGCTGCCCTGGGCCTGGGAGTTCTTCTGCTCAGCAGAACAGCAGTCACCATCACACCGTAGCGTGACGGGTGGGCGCGTGAGAAATGCAAAGAAGTGAGAGTTTGTTGACACGCGGACAGCTTGCCTGGGGCAGCTCGCTACGCGTTAGCCGTTGGGTGGGAAGAAAAATGCATAAGCATGCACTTTGCATCGCATAAACTCGTCTACAGGTTACGGTAAAGATAACAATTTGGAAGACTTGACGGAAAAGTGCGATCGCGATGCGTTACGAAACGCAGGATTTATTCCGGTGGTGAGTTTAATGTTGGGTGCAGTTTTTTTTATGTTGGGACGGCAGTGGATTGCTGAGTTGGTTTGGGGTGTTTGGAGAGTGGGAAGCTCTCAACAACATACACCAGTTTCACATATTCACGGGGTCGAACTGATTGTTCCTATAGTGATTGCTCGTATAAGAGATACAATTTATTTTTAGGAAAGGTTCTCATGACATAACATCACGAGGAGCTAGATTACTTTACGGTAGTTGAATTTAAAAGATTATATATTGGGTTGATGTTAATATTTGTAGTAATTGACGACTTGCATTAGCTAATAATGTTATTGTTGGCATTCAAGACACGAAACATTCATATTTCCCGAAGATGTTGCTAGCTTTTACGTCCTCAAAATTTCGCGGGTACTCGGGGACGGATTCTAGACGGGTTTAGTCTGTTGTTTTTTAAACTTTGTTGAATAAACGCACACTAATTGCATTTAAAGAGAGCCATTAGACTTCATTATGACCTAACCTAATTCTAAACTGTTTCCTTGAGTACTAGAAATAGTTATTGTCATGGTTGTGTCTTATTGGATAAAACTGTATCAATGTTTTGGTCGAATTTCAGAGTGGACTCTCAATAAAGTACCTCCAGTTATCGATTAGTACGGTGTACGGTTGTACGGTGATATCAACACCACAGACGCTTCAAACTTAATTTATCTATTTAGTGTTTTTGTGTGATGCTCGTATGTTCTATCTGAAGACTGAGGTAAGTGTCTGTGTATGGATCAGTGGTAGATTTGATAAGATGCAAAACATTATGCATCATCATGAGATTGTAACGATTTTCAATACCAAAGTGTCAATAAAAATGGTTTTGATTCAAAGGAGAAGATCGAGTTAAGATAGTATTGTCGATGATCGATCTCTTTTTGGCTTGGTTGGAAAGAAGTTTTGCAGTTTCATTCCCCTGGATAGCAACATCACTTGAAACCCGACAGAAATTCAGTTCAAGAAATAGTGGGAAGTTTTCGAGATGTTGAATGGATTTCTGGAAGATCCTGTGTAGAGAGCGGTAAGGACACTAGGATACTGTCCAAAAAATTAACGGTGCGTTTGTCGGTGTTGAGGACTTCTAGAAAACCTAGAACCTAGAATTATCGCAGAGATCCTGAAATGACAGGTCCTGACACATGTCAGGCTTTAGGACAGAAGCGTCGGTAAACATGAGTTGGTTGCAATTGTACTTGAAGGAGTCGCTACAACAACGAGCTCAACGAGCTGTACGGTGACCTCACCATCGTGCAGCGAATTAGACTCACCAGCCCCTGGTGGGCAGTTCATGTCACGAGAATGGCACCGGACAACCCAGTTCGTAAAGTATTTTTAGGCCGTCAACATGGACGGAGGAGGAATTGCGATGGAGTGATGGCGTTGCGCCTGACAAGAAGTGCAGTTGTACTTGAAGTTCACAAGATCCGCAAAGGTTTACCCAGCTATAACGATGTTCGATACTGCTGATATTTTGTTTTTCATTTTCCAGCCTGTTTCATCTAGGAGGTGCGATTCAGAGATTCTGAAAATTTTTGATCAATTAGTTATCGTTACAATCCTTTTATTGTATTGATGACTTCCTATCAATGCCTAACTCACATTTAGTCTAGTGTTGGTTGTTCTATGATACATACTGGTTATTGATTCATTTCTTCTTCTTTCTTGGCCTAACGACCTCTTGGTCATGCCTGCCATTTCTGGCTTACTAGACTTTATTGTTACCGCATAGTTGGATAGTCAGTCCTCACTATGGGGGAACGGCCCAGATGAGACTTGAACCCCGGTCCTGCCGTGTGAAGACCGGCGCCGCTGTCGCAGTACCACCGGGCCGCCCCCGATTCATTTACTTAGTACAATTCATGTCGTGTAGTCTTACGAACCTAGTCTTACGAATGGTTGTCTATTAGTAGTCGATCAGTTTTAAACGCTGATTAAAATAAAACAGAAACATTTATTGATATAATAAAATACCGAGAATGAGAAGTTTTTTTTTTATTCATGTAGAACGGCCTGGCCGTACTGCTAAATGAGATGAATTTATAATTTAAGAATTAAGACTGACGTATTTATTAATTACAAAACCTCACAGTAAGTGTACAATAACAAACTTACTATACAAGGTTCTGCTGAACATTTCACTTGAAAAGCAAAACACTAAAATAGCGACAAAATCACCTACTGAAGGCATTATTTGGCCTTAATGATGTCATAACAGCAGCACCAGACCACCGTCATCAGCACTATACTGACTGCATATCCAGATTTGACACCGTTTGCCGAAACGCCAAGCGGTGCTTGTTGTGCATTATTTTTAGGCATTCGACGTGGGTATTTGAAAATCGACCAATCTTCGATGATTCACCATAAGCCCCCACCCCCTCCACCAATACCGCCCACAACCCACTGTGCATGTTTGTACGTGCATTTTAATCGAGCGTTCGGGTGAGTTTGTTGTTCTAAAAAAGGTAACTGTTTAGAAAGTAAAAACAATTTTACGTACGTCATCAGATTGATCGGTGCCGTTTTTGGGATGGAGTTGTTGCCCTTTTTTTTCGTCGCCACTTCCATTAGATGATCGGGTCGGGTCGAGCAATTGCTGGAGCATATTTACCGAGTCAATAAAGTAACGGCTATTTTGCCTCATCTGCCTTGCATCAACGTTGACAGGAATGTGATGATTCATACACTTACACCTTACAACAATCGAAATTTTACTCGTTGATGATTCGTTGTTCGCAATGTTTTATAATTTTTATTTGTAATGTTAGAAATATGTTAGTTGTAGTCGGAAAAAAAATTATATGTAGCACATTCTTCATTCACCACTGGCTCCACTTTTTCTACAAGTTCTTCATCGGTCCAAAAACCCAACACACCCTGCACAGTTTACCGCTGGTATTGTCACTTTCGTCGTTCCAATTCCACCGCCTTCGACGAATGTTTGCGTGCTTGCGTTCTTCAGCTTACGCGGCATGTCGTTCAAATCAAGATCACTATATTTTATCGGACTCGGGTCGACAATTCTAAGCCTTTTCATCATTTATCATTTCAACTTTACTGTTTACGGTGACATGCTTCCAGAGTCCCAGATATCCCGTAGTGAGTGTGTGTGTGTGGTATGATTGTGTTACCCCACATTCTCCGGTAGATTAGAGCATTTGTGGACATTATAGAAATTTCTCTCACTCACCACTACCGCACAAGAGCAAAGCTCTAAACTCCCGTAGAATGACAGTTATTAATCTAGCATGGAAGGGATTTTTTGTGGTTGTTGCTGGTCAAATCTTGCTGCGTTTCTTGCTTACACGTTCCTTGTTTGAAGTTTATCTTGTTTCCAAAACCTGTCCACGTGAAGTGTATGGTTAGTGAAATTCATCCCCGGAAAATAGGGGGAATCGAATGCATTAGAGAAAACGAAGCAGTTCTATTATTGTCGTCCATTGTGTTTGGCATCGTATGCAAATGGAAACACATTGTTATGTGCTTATATGTGGTCACATATTGACTATCTTATTAAAAAATGCATGAAAAGAATCAATGTAGTTAGTTAGAATACCGGATTCTGATGATATTCTTAAGGTATAAAAGACAACGATACTGTCTGTCTTGGAATTTGGCATGCATATGCTTCCATTGGGCATCCAAGTCGTATCTGATTCGTCTAGAACGTATCCAGTATCCATTTGTCTAAGAATCTTATTGGGCTGTATTAAATCAGCTCAAACGATATCACTTGAAGTGATGCCGCTACCAGAAAATATTAATCGTGCCAGTTTACTATAGACCTGCAGCTCTCGCTTTGCAGTAGACACCTCGTCGAAGAAGGAGACCAAGTATATCTCCAAAAGCCTTCGCAAGATGACAATAAGCAAGCATTCTTGTGGAAAAGTATGGCCATTTTAAACTGATGAATCCTCATCAGAGTACGGTTTCGATTTTGAATTTTTCCTACTACGTCATCCATGCCTGATATATGTAGCGAAGCTCACCTCATCCTTTTACGGCTTATTGATCATAAGTGTTTATGCTGCTGATGAAAACAGCTTGAGCGCTGTCGCCACACTTAAGTCAGTGAAGAATATTAAGACTGCAGACTGCTTCATGAAAGAAATATTAAAGGTCTTAAGCTCATTGTTTGAGATATCTCTTGTTGCGATGCCCAGACTAAAGGACAATAAGGGTGCTTCGGAAGGCTCATACTACCTCATAAGCAAATGCGTGCCCCACAGTCACTCTATTTGGTTCAGTGACAGAGTATGTGAGACATAGTTGAGCTCGGGAGATTTTTATATTCGATCACCCCCCCCGAGAATCCTTGAAGGCTTGGTTCTATGGCATCTCAGGAGACCATGCGTTTATTCGAATGATGTCTAGCCTTAGTTCTAACCATTTCGTATTGGGTGCTCATCTCCAGCGTATAGGACAGGTCAACTCCAAAGTATGAGGCTGTGGCCTCGGATACCACGACATAGATCATCGGTTATGGTCTTGTGTGGTGTACGAGGCTGCTCTACCCGCCTTGCTTAACGCAGTTGAAGGCTTAGGAAAGATGCCTGACATTCCGATTCGGGATTTGCTGAGAGACGAAGACTAGGCCTACATGGGAGCTATATTTGTTTCTTATCGACCTAACTCATGTTGCCTCGAGACTCTTACTGTTTGTCTATCTATCATATGTGTTGCACCTCGCTTTTATGATTGAGAACGGTTTATGAATGGTTTGATACGACACAGATGAAGTCACATTGATCGCTCCATATGACTGGCAAGTCAACAAGAAGGAAGAAGCTTCACATAGATTCCCAATTCTGTAAAGACCTTCGCTACGATCTGAACTGAACCTATGAATTTTGGAATACTTGCAACAAAGCATCTCACACAATTTCTCCAACCCTATTCTTGTTAAATGTGTCGAACAGGTGAACATGATGCAAAAGCTTGCGCCTTGTACGATCATTTGATTGTTCATGAGTGTGATGATCTTCAATATTTCCATAAAGCTGTCAGCCGTGTGTAGCAGCGTTAATTTATGGACGGAAATGGCGTTCGCCATTTCCGGTTCATTGCTAGTGTCATTACTATAGCACTCATGAGTTAAATTGCACCGACTGCAGCGCCACGGTGGACCTTGAAGAGGATGAAGCTCCAAATCCGCTTTCATGCCTGTCAGATGTGCGGGTTAGTATGGTTTTTGTCTTTTTCATATACTGCCAAGGTTTAACGCCATCCTCTTTAGCCACAACAACGATCGCAGCACAATTAAATCATGCGCTCAGATACGCTCACTGCTCGTGTGCCATATACACCGAGCATCTGTGTCACGCGCTCATTCATGACGGCGAAAAGAAGAATGGTGAAAGACGGTGCCGAAAGTGGCAGCAGCATTACCGTCTGGAGGACAGGTCCGACGTGCAATTGATGTTAATTCACGGTGACTGGCGCTAAATTGTCGGCACTGGTCTCGTTTACTGACGAAAAAAAAAAAACATCCTCCGCACACGAACACACTCCTGTCCTCTTTGGACTCGCATCGCATTATGCACACAACCCGGTCGGCGTGTGGCCGCAAATGCCGCACGCGCCCGTCGACGACCGCAACAGACAATGCACGTGCGGAACGGTCTGGCACTCGCTGGCGGAAATTGTGGCTTAAGAGGAGAATCTCAACAATGTTCCTACTGCCAAGCGTTCGAGCCCGACCTTCGGTTGTGGTTGGTTGGCACGTTGGCTAGGGGGCAGGGTGCTGGGGAGGATGGGGAAGGGAAGAGGAAAAATGCAGACGACACAGCTGAGAGCTGCGCTGATCCACATCTTATAACGCGCGGTTGCGATGTGCGGGAATGCAACATTGTTGGATTTGTTTTGGGTCTTTTTTAAGGTTCGCTCGTTGGAGGTCACAGAACCGTAATGAAAGTACGAAATACTTTGCTGCCGAAGTAAGGCGGTACATTTCCTTTCATGAATGTGACGTTGCACCCATTGTAGCCGGCACACACCACCACCACCGGATTCCTGTTTAGCTGCAGACAGTTGGAAATTAATCTTATTCTGTATCCTTTCCACTCGGCACTCGGCCCCGTCGTTCTGTGACACCGGAGCTATCTGTCTACTAACTGCTGGAGTAGGGAATTTTCCTCCACACTGTTTGTGCCCACTTTTTTGGGCCGGTTTTCCTAGCTCGGGAAAGACACTTCCCGAAACAGACGAGTTCTCACTTGTTGGAGAACCATATGATGATATTGCAATGGATCGTTGCCAAAACGCAAAGCATGTATGTACTAGAGGCAATGGCTGTAATTTTCTTCAAATTTTAATCAAGTATTCGTCTCATCTTTTAGTATGATTTGCATGTTATAATGTGTTTTCTCCACTAATTACCATTGCACATACAACTCCACTTCATTTTGTTTAATTTTGCTCCTTATTTTATAACTGATACTGACGCACAGCAACCTATTATTAATGCTTCGAGATATTTAAACATTTGTTCTTTACCAACAAAACCGAAAAAACATTACATATTCCATGATAACAGTGCTATTCTTGTGACTAACCGCGCTTGCCAAAAGTAATAACTATTAATGGCTTGAAGTTCAAAGTCAACTGACAAGCCATTTCCTGCGTCGGATGTCAGCAACTTTCACTTGTTGGAGTTTGGTGGCAGCAGGCACGTGTCCCTGTGTTCCCCCAAATGTCTGGAATACAGAACAAAAATGCAGGCACTAACCAACCAACCCCATAAAAACGTGCGCGGAAAACGACATGAGGATGGGCGATGCGATGTTTCGCGAGTTTCCCGCCGAATGGCGGCAGCGTATCATTCCCCAAAGCATGAGAGATCTGCCTGGTTTCGGCTGCAAATGACGTCATCGGTTTACAAAATTTCCTATTTACCAGACGATTTGTCAGATTCGTTTTTGTATTTTTTTTAAGTTTGAAAATGTCTCTTGCTTTGTACACAGCAAATACCACGAACCATTCCAGACGCGACGTCCCTATTCCAGACGGTATCCAACTTCACCCAAAAAAAAAAAGACGCAGCGGATGGGAAAGCGCTTACAAATCAGACGGCTTATCCGGATGTGTGAAATTTATTTTGGTCGCGTCGTATTTACGGAGCCAGCCGATGGAACGCCTGGAGCTGAGTGAGTGCTTCCTTTTTGCTTTGTTGTATTTTTTTTAATTTGAAAATGTCTCTTGCTTTGTACACAGAAAATACCACGAACCATTCCAGACGCGACGTCCCTATTCCAGACGGTATCCAACTTCACCCAAAAAAAAAAGACGCAGCGGATGGGAAAGCGCTCACAAATCAGACGGCTTATCCGGATGTGTGAAATTTATTTTGGTCGCGTCGTATTTACGGAGCCAGCCGATGGAACGCCTGGAGCTGAGTGAGTGCTTCCTTTTTGCTTTGCTTGTCTGTCTGACTGATGTTGCCCCAAACTTTATGTGATTGTAATGCAGCAGCATAATGTACGATGTACGAGGTAGCGAAAAAAAAAACAGTACATCAGCTGTAAGATGTTGGATCGTAACACCACAGCCGGAAATGGCAATTCAGTTTTTGGTCTTAGTGTTTGAAATAAATCGAAAACATTCCAGCAGAATTGCAGGTTATCATTTAATGCTACTTTATCAAAGGTTTTTGTTCTGCCATTAACATCTGGATCTCACCTCCCAAACAGAGTTCCTGAGTTTAATATTTGTAGATGAGATCGTAATAGCAATCAGACCCCTACGTAACATACACAAGAAACATTTTACCTAGGAATGTTTTATCATGATTGTTATAATACTGTTGTTGTCATGTCACTAAAACTATAAAACAGCCCAGCTAAAACCCGTAAGCCCTTTTATCTTAGTCTCAAGAACGCTGTTCAGATCATTTCTTATAACATTTCAACAATGTTTCTGACTTCGAAATTTCCTTGCAAGAAACGTCATCGTGCCTTTCTTGAATGCTGTAATAAACCTATAAAATTACTCTGTTAAGACTTAAAGAACTCAGTCTATAGAACGCTGTTTAGATCGTTTCTTTAAATCATTCCTAGACATCGATAATGTGTATAAAAAGAAAGAAAAATCAACTATATTCTACTTTCTCATTTATTTACTTTAAAATGACTACAATGCGATGGTTCCATGCGATGTATTCGAATTTTGGTTTGTGTTCTATTTATTCAAAAGCGCAGCAGCAAAAACTACTGCTAGCAGATAATTTTAAGGTGTAATACGCGATACCATGCAAATCCGTTGAAGTTTTCGTGGTCGCACTGATGAAGACTTAAACATCATAAGAACATAAAAAATATGAAACGAGCTGTCATAATCGTGCGCAAATGTTAGCAAATCGATGTTAATTTTTAATATTATTCTGTTGGTCGTTTTTAAGGAACGTTCGAGGATCTTTAGGGTATTAGGTAGTCTTTCGTCAAGTAAACTAATCAACCCCTTCAGAGCATTGCTCTTCAGTTTCTCATCGTCGTAAACATTGCTTCGAGCAGGCGATGCATTAGTTAGATAGGATCGATCATCCGCAAAAGAAGTTTCGACTCCTTCGCCACACCTAGGTTGTATTTTCAGTCACTTAGGATGACGGGTTTCCTATCGTATTTGCAATTTAACCGAAAGCATCCAGTAATGGGTGGTTGATCTATACTTCTGCAAGTAATATAATGATCGGTCCCTCTCTACTTCTTTTCTGGCCTGTTCCTAAGGAGCACGTCTTGTAGACAGGGCCTGGCGTCCAATTCGTTTCCAGGAAACTCGGTCCATGGCTGTACTCCTCCATCCCCGGCTGCAGACCTGTCTGACTCCACTTGATCCAGCCAACGAGCTCGCTGTGCTCCTCTGCGCGAGGCCAAGGATTGAGGATCAATGCGACGAAGACATAGTACCTGCTTGCCAGAGGCTTTGACCGTGATAGAGCACGACTAGGAAGCAGAGTATTATTTGACGGCGATGATCTCAAGGTAGTAGAGGAGTTTTGCTACCTTGGCACGATCGTAACTTCGGACAACAATGTAAGCAGCGAAATCCGAAGGCGCATTGTTCAGGGGAATCGTGCCTACTACGGACTCCACAAACTCCTAAGATCCAGAAGACTCTAACAACGCACGAAATGCGCCATATATCGCACTCTGATACGGCCGGTAGTCCTCTACGGGCACGAGTCCTGGACTATGCTGGCGGAGGACGCCAATGCACTCGCCATTTTCAAACGGCGAGTGCTACGGACTATCTTTGGCGGTATGTGCTAGCAGGGCGTGTGGAGAAGGAGAATGAACCACGAGCTAGCTGAGCTGTTTGACGATGCAGACATCCTGACGGTCGTCAAAGCCGGAAGGATACGCTGGTTGGGACACGTGATGAGGATGCCGGACTCATGCCCTGCCAGAAAAGTGCTCGTCAGCGACCCGTTCGGCACGAGGCGTAGAGGAGCCCAGCGAGCTCGTTGGCTGGATCAAGTGGAGTCTAACCTGAGGGATATCGGATGCAGCCGGGGATGGAGGAGTGCAGCCATGGACCGAGTTTCCTGGAAACGGGTACTTTGTCTTCGTCGCATTGATCCTCAATCCTCGGCCTCGCGTCGGTATCGTTTTCGTTTATCGTTCGGTAACGTTTTCATTATTTGTAGATAATTTTTGGTCTTTGTTGCTTGAAATTTCCACTAAAATTAATTTGTTTCCATTTGTCATACAGCCATCAACTGTTAACAACCATATCATTTGTGATGACATTTCTTCAAGCAATCGTAACAATACCCTTGGTACTCCTTTTGATAATGGTCTTAATATGTATAAAAATAACTGGGATTCAAGATGGGCCCGGAGAGGCTTGCCGCGATCATGCATCGGCTGATTGTTAGGATATGGGACCAGGAAGAACTACCGGACGACTGGAAACTGGGTGTTATTCACCCAGTGTACAAAAAGGGCGACAGACTGGACTGTGCTAACTTCCGAGCCATCACAGTCCTGAATGCTGCCTACAAGATCCTGTCCCGAATACTCTTCTGCAGACTAGCGCCCCTTGCTACAGATTTCGTCGGGAGCTACCAAGCTGGATTTGCTGGAGGCAAATCCACTACCGACCAAATCTTCACTCTACGGCAGATCCTCCAGAAGTGCCGGGAACACCAGATCCCCACGCACCACCTGTTCATCGACTTCAAGGCAGCCTACGACACCATAGATCGTACCGAGCTATGGAACATCATGCGGCAGTACGGTTCAACATCGCTCTGGAAGGTGTCATGCGAAGCACGGGCTTCGACATCAGGGGCACGATTTTCGCCCGATCTCTCCAATTCCTTGGGTTCGCGGATGACATCGACATCATCGGGCGAACATCTGCGGCGGTGTGCGAAGCGTACACCCGACTGAAACGCGAGGCCGATAGGATTGGATTGAGGATCAATGCGACGAAGACAAAATACCTGCTTGCCGGAGGCTCTGACCGTGATAGAGCACGACTCGGAAGCAGAGTGTTAGTTGACGGCGACGATCTCGAGGTAGTACAGGAGTTTTGCTACCTTGGCACGATCGTAACTTCGGACAACAACGTAAGCAGCGAAATCCGAAGGCGCATTATTCAGGGGAATCGTGCCTACTACGGACTCCACAAACTCCTGAGATCCAGAAGACTCCAACAACGCACGAAATGCGCCATATATCGCACCCTGATACGGCCGGTAGTCCTCTACGGGCACGAGTCCTGGACTATGCTGGCGGAGGACGCCAATGCACTCGCCATTTTCGAACGGCGGGGGCTACGGACTATCTTTGGCGGTGTGTGCGAGCAGGGCGTGTGGAGAAGGAGAATGAACCACGAGCTAGCTGAGCTGTTTGACGATGCAGACATCCTGACGGTCGTCAAAGCCGGAAGGATACGCTGGTTGGGGCACGTGATGAGGATGCCGGACTCATGCCCTGCCAGGAAGGTGCTCGTCAGCGACCCGTTCGGCACGAGGCGCAGAGGAGCACAGCGAGCTCGTTGGCTGGATCAAGTGGAGTCAGACCTGAGGGATATCGGATGCAGCCGGGGGTGGAGGAGTGCAGCCATGGACCGAGTTTCCTGGAAACTGATTGGACGCCTGGCCATGTCTACAAGACGTGCTCCGTAGGAGCAGGCCAGGAAAGAAGAAGAAGATGTATAAAAATAACTACTTGGTTTTAAAGCACGAAAAATATGTACTTTATATTAGTAAAGCAAAGATTCGTTGATTTTAAGACAACATCTCTTTAACGGGTAAACAGCGCATTACAGCTATAATTTTTTTTAACATTTTAATCATAAGGGTAATTTTTTCATTCCTTTCAAACATTTTAATAATTATGAAAATAAAAAAAAAACTGTTAAGCTCCATAAAATTCATAAAGTCTTGCAACTATGATAAAACTTTAATAGAAAAAAAGTGTGATACTTAAAAGCATAGGAATTGTTTCTTGGAATAGTTTTCTTTTGTGCACAAAACAGTACCTATGGAAAAGAAGGGTTGAAAGGTAAAACTCCACTTTTTTGCCATTTGCTGGTGCCACATGTGCTTCAAATAATTAATATTATTACGAGGTGTTAAATGGTTTCGTTACTCACTCTTTATTAGTAGTGTGAGCCGAAATCGGGCAAAAGATAGCCAACGGAGGTTTTTGCTAAATTAATTATTCATAAGCTACGGTAGAACCGTCCTGTGATATTGTAAATTATTTAGCGGAACAATTTTTTGCTTAGCTTTCAGTGCCGTTACACACCGTGGTATCCTGTGTATCTTAGAAGTGTTGTTAAGAAGGTGGTACATGTAATTGAGTGAATAATTAAACGGTGCCAAGTGATGGAAGAAAACTGATTAATGCATAATGTTGTGTTCATTATTTAGTAGATATCATCGCTTTGTTTTAACCAATTTTTTACTCACATTTGTAACAACTTGTGCTTTATATATTCGTAAGAAATGAAAACGATTCATGAAGAAATTTAAAGCATCTTTTTCATAGCTCAGTACCGAAAGAAGATGCAAAACAAATGATGCTTGCTGGTTCCTCATGGTAAGAAAATATTGTTCTCATCGTACATGATCGTGTGCGTCCATCAGAGAGGGCACACAGCACTAGCTACGAACGAGTCGGACAGCTTCGTAGTAAAACTTAAGCCACCGGAGCCACCTTGCTTGATCGGAAACAGAATATTAAAACATATTTTTATTGCATCTACCCTGTTTACATCTTTTGTTTCGGTGAACTTTTAATGAGCGTCTTCTCTGTTCTAGAAACTAATGAAATAATTGTTCCGTAGCATGGAAGTATGTATCCGTAGCGTCGCGTTATACCTTGCAGTTTCAATAAACTTTATATACACGTTTCCGGTCTAGTTGAGTTTTGACCGGGAATGGCTGATTTCATCGCAGGGCCGGCCGGTTGCATAAGAACGGCGAGGAGAACATGGCACATTCTTTTTGCGACACGAAGCAGAACGCCCATGACCGTGAGATGGTATTTTCAAGAGCACAATTTATGTAGCTGTGTGTGCGTGTTTGTGCCTTCAATACTGTCCGGTTAAAGAAGAACACATTTCAAGTTGCAAAGAAAACACAAGTGGACCAAACTGTCAAATTAAACTGACACATGCAAATGTATCTACAAATTCTAGCATTTATTTACAGTCCAGCAGGTGTTGTTAGCGCAAAGCTGCGTAAAACACGACGTTTGTCAGCAAAATTACATTTCTTCGGCAGCTTTCGCCTTCTCGAAACACTTGATGCTTTCAGTGTCAGTACCGTAACCTCAAGCTCAGAACCGCTGTCACCTGGAACCAATTGCTTTCGGATGATTAGGCTTCTGCGAAGATCAACGCAAGCAATTAGCGTAGCGTCCACTTAGGAAGCGTCCATTGTAGATGTGCTTTGTGTGTTCTTATTTTCGCCAGTACAGCGACGGAAAAGATGTCAGTTGTCCAGGCGCTACCGGCCGATGAATGGCCGACTGCGGCGGAACCATCTGTTAAAAAGCGTAAGCGGAAGAACGCTTTGAACCTCGATCATCTCGCTTTGTGTGCTATTTTGCTTACTTTCGTCAGCCCAATTATCTTGCCAAGGGCTAGCCGTTCTCTGTTGACCGGGTGGTTCAGTTTGAGCTGCAGATGGTATGGAAGGACTCGTGGTTGAAGTACTTATTTTTGTATGACTCCATGTCCCTGAAATGTCGATGAAGGTTCAGACCTTCGCAGTCATTGCGTTTCCCAGAGCTCTTGAGAGGACATATCATAGCTTAAATTATACTGTTAGAACACTATGGAAAGACTTAAAGATTTTAGTAAACTAACTATCATATTACCTAGTTTTAAGCATATGTTGAAACCAATGTTAAAGAACCTGAAAAAAGGAAAAGAAATTCAATCTATTGAAAATATTTGCAAGATATACAGAATTCATAAGCAACAACAAATCAACAGTACTACAGACAACAGACTTAATTAATTTAAGAAAAACAGGGTTAAACTAGGCTGTATGTAACCTTCCAAACAGGATATCTGTTATATAATTTGACTAACTTAAAGCACTTCGTAACGGATGCTGAAAACACTGAACGATAGATAAAGTTGCTTACCTTAGAAGAAGTGATCGCTTACAAACAGGTTAAAAATTGAATATTGTAGTAGTAGTAGTAGTAGTAGTAGTTGGTTTTATTGAAGGAGATACTTATATTACATGTAACAAGTGCGATGTTTGTTTTACAATGGGTTCGCGTTTGCTTTCCTCAGTATACTTAAACTTTTTCTAAGCTTAGCTGACTTTATTATAGTTTATTTCCTTTAGGGGAGATTGGATTTTGAGTGGTAAAATTAGCAAAACCCACCTCAGGACAAGAGAAAAAAAAAGTTTTTAATTTTAAGACGCCACGTATCAAAACAACAGATACTTAAAAACTAATCTTAATTTAGCTATCTATACAGTGAGTGAGGGTGGGTAAGGGAAAGTGGGAGAGGATGTAAAGGGGTGGTTATGATTCTGAACGAAATAGGGATTCCAGTAGAGTAGCATTTGGGCTATTTCTAGCTTTTGAAATGTATTTGGAGTTCAGGTTTGATACGAAGGATTCGATAGTTTCAATATTGCAAATTCTATGAATATAGCTAGTTCTGTACCAAGGGGGGACGTTCAAAAAAGTTTTCAGAAATTTATTTTGAATCCTTTGTACTTTTATTTTGTGTGTTTTAGCACAAGAGTTCCAAACTGGGAATCCATATGTTAATACAGGTCTAATTAATGATTTATACATAAGAAGTTTATTCTTTAGACTTAGTTTTGAGTTTCTGTTTAAGAAACAATAGAGACTTCGGTATATCTTTTCGCACTTCATTAAAAGGTTTTCAATATGTGGCTTGTAGGTGAGAGTTTTATCTAGAGTCATGCCTAAGTACTTAACTTTAGTGCGCCATGGTATATTTATTCCATTCAATTGCAGATTATTATTTGGTGTTTTGCGTCTGCTGGTGAAGCGAGTGAAAAATATGGCTTCGGACTTATTAGGGTTGATCTTCAATTTCCATTTGTTGCAGTATTTTTGATAGATAAGTAATGACTTGTTTAGCGATTTAATAATTGATTTAGAGAGTTTACTACTTGAGCCTATGGCTAAATCATCTGCGTACTGATATTGTGTGCAGTTTATCATTTTAGGTATATCCGCCGTAAATATGTTGAAAAGTAAGGGTGAGAGTACGCTTCCCTGTGGCACACCCGCAGCTGGAGAAAATTGAATATTGTGAAAATGTTTTGATATGTGAAAATTAATCTCCTCCAAACAGTGGCATGCTCCCCTAAATTAATCGTTTTACGGCTTACGTGGTGCACTGATTGCGCAACCAAATGGCCTGTTATGATTACCGAATGGAGTCAGAATCTTACTTTCATTCACTTTCACCTTCCCATCAGTTCGTATGTAGGTCCGTGCCGTGTACGAGTGGGTGGAACTTCTCCATTGCGAAATTATAAACCACTAGGCTGCTCCACCACACCACCCTCACCAGACACTCACCGGACCGTCGGCAGGAGGTGTTTATTTCGATTGAACACGGTTTACATTCCACCCGTTGGTACGCGTAAAATGTTTACGTTCAATGCATCAGATATCAAGTACCACCCTCGTTTTTCTTCGTCTTTTTTTCGGGAAATCAACGCAAACAGGGAAAATATTTACACTTTGGTGCAGGTTCGGCCATTAGCGTGAGTGCCAGAAGCGTAGTGCAATCAGAACGTTGCAGGATGAGAGTCATTAGGAGGATGTGCTTGTTAATTGCTGAATGGTTCTTAATGGGCCGATTGTGCAACGTTTTAACCTGACAGAAGTTTAACATTCCGGTTGTTTGAGCGAATCAGGTGAGCTGGTTTTGAAATGCATTTCACAGAGATAGGTTATGTCACATGATATAAAAAATCATATGATGTTGTACTGATCAAATGGGGCGGCTCGTTGGTAGATGCGGCAGCGGCGCCGGTCTTCACACGGCAGGACCAGGGTTCAAGTCTCATCTGGGCCGTTCCCCCCATAGTGAAGACTGACTATCCAACTATGCGGTAACAAAATAAGTCTAGTAAGCTAGAAATGGCAGGCATGACCTTAGAGGTCGTTATGCCAAGAAAGAAGAAGACTGATCCAATGGAACAAACAACATAAGCACAAGGCATTTCCTCCTTATCCTGGGCATGCTCGGTAGTGGATGTGTGGCAATTTGTTTTTCAGCGTTGTTGTACACGTTCTAATGTGGTTTTTACTGTGAAGATATTTGTTCGGTTCCGTCTTGTTCGGGTTCTAATAGTTCCGGGTCTAGACTGTAACAAGACAAACAAAACCGTCTGAAAAGCACAAACATTTATTTGTCTGCGTCCTTCAAGCAGTGCATTAGTAACAGTCGAAAGTTGACCAAGTTAGCGTTGAATGCAAACATGATCGGCGAACCCCATCCCGTAGTAACAAGACCGCTGCTCACAAGGTTGAATCCGCCGAACACTCCCGAACCTAAGCCCAACCCTAGTCAAGCTCTCTCTGCCAGGCGCTCTGATACTCTGACGGAGTGTTAAGTATGCATTCATTTTTATGGCAGTTTCAACACTCTCCCCGAATGGCTCTTCAAAAAAAAACACTTATAACAGAGACAACAGAATATATCACAATAAAGGAACAATGATTGGAAGGATATTTGGGATAAGAAATCTTGGAATAAAACAAGACCCTTGGCAAATCGGTAGATAATCCTCATGAAGCTGAACACTATTAGAGCAAATATTTCTCTAATTTCAGTATCCAGTTTTCTGTCGATGCGCTCAACACACACAGAACCCTATAATCCTCTAAAGTCACATACTTTAGTCTTAGCGATATTTGGCTTATTATATCAATTTATGTCTTGTAATTCTTTTTGGTGGTTTTATGACATTTTTTCAAAATAAAAATCTTATTATGGTTATTATGGAAACACTGAACAACATCACAACGATGGATGTGAAAAAGGTTAAGATCCTCATAGCTTTTTCCCGTTTTGGCATAAGTTTTTCAACGGGGTTCCAACCGAACTGTACGTTAGATTATGTTAGCCGCAATGGACATAGAGCAAATGTTTTCCGTAAAGGTATCCAAACAGAAGAACCCGCGTTACTGTAATTCAAACACATTCGATTGTTTCACCAGCACCTGCCATCGAACGGTAATCGATAATTTCACAACTTCCCTTCCCAATTTTAAGCTCATTTCATGGTACGAAGAAGCCAGCAATGCACAATGGATTGCGACCGGCCTGAGCGCCATTGAACCGTACCTGGCGGTGAAGGAACCGTCACACCGATCGATCTATGCTTCGATGACAACAGCATGACGGATACGGTTCACTGGCGATGGATTTGACGCATCGGATTGTCCTGCGGTGGTGCCGTTTTTGCCGTGTTTGTGGTCATCGTGGATATTTGTGAGGCGTGTCGAGACAATTTTCCGGAACAGATGTCCTCCAGTTGAATAACCTTCGAGCAGTTAGTGTAGTTTGGTAGGGAGGTATGCATTCTTAAAATGGGTTAGAATAAGGTAAACCAATCATTTGCAAAGTGGTTCGGCAATGTGCATTTTTTTAATGAGGTACTTTTGGTAAATGCCGTTTAAAGTCAATTTAATCTAAATCTAATCTAGACCCTTAACCTTGAATCTAGATAAGACAGCTAATTCATTTATCAGTACGTACAAATGGCATTCTTCAATGGCGCATTACTAAAAAAACGGTAACAAACTGTCATAAGTATTTATATTTAGATATCTTGTTAGATTGGTATTGAATATTATTCGTGTTTCGTATTATTCGTAATTTTCTAAAGGCTTGAGTATCGCGTTTATCCAGCCATGTGCCGTAGCACATCATTTTTTTTTTGGCCATGTTTCTATTCAAAAGCCAACCGATTTTGTCTATAATTTTGTCTTAGCAAGACCCAATGACAGACGCCCCGATTACGCCATTCATTGTATGCTACTATGACTTAAACTACTAGCAGCACGACACTTGACAGTTAAGTGCGTGTTTGAAGTTAGTTTACTTAATAACGAAACAGATGCATTAGCTCTCCTTAGCTCCGTGAACCTTTTTTGCGCCGTTTAGGTATCTAAGGACTCTAACGGCTGCGGAAAGCTATCAAATTTTTATTGAAGTTTATGATAAATTTGCTCTGGCTTGTTTTGAAGGACGAAGTACGTACTGGAGAGATATTAAAGTTCTATCCGCAAACCGAAATCGAAATACCAAAGACAAAACTAGGAGTTACTCAGCTAGTCATTTGACATTGGGAATGATTCAGAAGATGGAAAATTGGTAGACATATGAACTGAAGCCAGGCGCCATTGAACGCTATTTAATCATTTGTGAACAGCTGCTCCAAAGGCTAAAACGGATAGGATTTTCGCATTGAATTGTTATTGGCAATGAAAAATGAGTCCCCTGGCATGGAAAATGGATATCCTGGCAATACATCTTGTGCATTTGGTGGGATTAGCTGCGTGTAGTGTATTATGAACCGAAACAGCCAAACGAAAAGATAACAGGGCAAGTCTACCGACAACAATTGATTGCTACAAAAAGAATGAAGCAGTCACAAAAAATGGATCTTTGGACATAACGATAAAAAAGCCAGTCATTTTTCGTGAAAGAATGCGTAAATTGCAAAAAAAGATGGAAACAGTAGTAATAACACTGAATTCAAAACCAATTTTCCTGAATAAATGTTCAATTTGCCCACAAAATACATACACGAACTTATTTATAGTCCTCATATATGAGATGAAATAAAAAGGTTTGTTGGTGAAATTTTTTTCAAGTAGAAGTAGAACACAGCTAAGGTGAGGCTTTAAGAACGAATTTGAATTCCACAGTTCGCAATAGATCAATACATCACTCGGGATAGTTATTCATAGGTGCAGGCCAAACCTATTTAAATTTCGGGTGGTCCACCGAACAGCCAAAGGTTGAAATAGATCACGAAAATGTTATCATCGTCTACGATCTCTCAATCTCCGAATGGATGCACTGCGCCTACATTGGACGGACGATAATCGTGATCATTAACGTGTCTGGCAGAATGGTCCCTTTCAAATTTTCTAACCAAATTTCTTTCCCCTCCTATCTACGGCCCATCGTCCGACGGATGTCCAGTCCTTAAATCATCAAACAATCGACGACCTTACCCGTACCAAAGTTTGTGCAAAACGCGGCACAATCGTTTGCTGCTTGGTGGTAAAGTGTTTTTTTGAAAACTTAAACAGGCACATGACTTATGACTTTTCGCCGGCCGCCAAACGAGTGTCACTGCCCACACTCGCTCGCTGCATTTTCAAAAGTGGCAGCTCTTTCCCTTCGATCGCCGTCCTTCGTTACGTTGGGTCCTCTATCCGTGGCTAATTAGGTAATTAGGTGGTGGGAGCCGGAGCAGAAACATCCATGACGGTGCGCTAGCGAGAGTGGATTAAAGAGCAAACACACAAACTTGTTTCTTTCGTTTGGTTGCCGAAACGCCTCCGAGGGTTTGCAAAAGGAACTAACGATCCTTGCGCCGTTTAGGACCCCTTGTAGAGAAAAAGGTAATTTTCGAAACGGTGCCGTCCTTCTTTACGTGCCGAAAGGTTCCATTGGTTCCGCTGCCGCCACAAATCAAACAAACAAGCCGTAAATCTCGGCAAAGCGTGTGCTTTTTTTCCCTGGTCGAATCATTAATGTTCTGAACAGTTTTAATTCTCTCGAGAAGCTATTAGTTTCGTCGGTGGAATTGTCCAATAAAAGGCTTTGATTTTCTTATCATCATCGCCTACAAACATGAGACAATTGGTGCATCAAAATGTATTACTTTATTGGTAATTCTATCAACCTTTTGTATGAACACTCGGCACTTCATTCACTTCTTCAATATTCCTTCAAAAGCTTCTGTACAGATGTCCTTTAAAGCCCTGTGTGTTAAATTGGTTATGCATTTGCGGCTTAAATGAAAGAGTTTCAAGCATTCATTTAATGTTTTATACCTTTCCGTACTTAAATTCTAGCCCACCCAGCAACTATTCCGCCAAATCTCGCCGCAACGGTTACTGCAAGATTCGGCAACTGTTTGAACATCTGTGGCCCACCTTGTGGGATCGTTGTTCTTAATCGATTATCGATGAAAGAACTCCATTTGCTTTGGTTGTACCAAAAGCAGAGAGCGTACTGGTGTATTTCTCACCAGTCAACGCTCAATGGGAACTTGAACGATGATGATTCGGAAATGCTTTAGCATGATTCATACCTTTTTTCTTGCTACAGTTTCTCTATCTCGATGAAGACAGTGTTTCTCGGGAATGTCACACTCGCCTACTTCAACCTAGCAGCAGCAGCAGCAGCAGCAGCAGCATAGAAAAAAAAACACTCATTCTCACGCCCATTGATTTAAAAACGGGGCACGCCACACGGAAGGATCGCTTTCTTATAGCGGCAGAACGCAAAGCCAACCGTCTAAACTTAATTGGAATTTTGGGATCGGACACAACTAATCAGTAATTGGCGCGAAAAAATGGTCCATTCCGGCGGATCGTACGGACTTTGTGTGCCAGCATTTTGGGTGGTCGGTTGTGTCGAATTGATCTCTCCCCCTTTCGGAAACAATCTCTACCAACGCTGCAAGAATTAATAATCGAATGAAGGAAACTTTATATAGTGAGAGATAGAGAGAGAGAGAGAGCTACAGACGCACAACTACACTCTGCAGAATGGAAAGAAAGCATCTCAACAGTGATTCGGAGTGATTTCATCGTCTGATTATCTCTCAATAAATGTTTCACTTTCCTGCAACGCGTTGTTTTACGTCTTTTTCTTACCGAGTGTAACCGATCCAAGCTCGGGAAACGTTTCTGTTCCTGTTGTTTTTTCATCTCTTGGCGCTGTCGACCTCCCAAAAATCTTTGATCATCCGAGGTGGTCAGGTTATGATTTAATTCTAACCCTGACCGGTAGCGTTATTAATGATCGTTCAATGCTTCAACAACACCAGCAACAGATTTCTGATTATATTTCATCCTTCTGCTGGCCGCACCGTAACCTGCACGGTATGTATTAAACACAACAAGATCACGTCAAAAGGGACGCTCCCACGACGAATTGTGTTGGTAAGGAAATTTAGTTGCCGGGCCTTTCTCGTGTTTTGAAACGTTGGTGGATATGTTTGGTTGATTTGAGCGAGTCCCGTGTACGAGATGCATCACTGGAGGCATTCTCGATAATTCGTCCGTTGATTGATTGAGTTAAACTGTTGAACTCTTGATCATCTTTTGCTGGAGAGCGTTAGTTCTGTCATTTTTTATCCATTTATTACAATATTTGTGTATATTATATTATTCTGAGAATCTGAAGAACAGTTACAACTGCCAGTAAACTAAGGAGTTGCATACGGAGACTATTAAATTATACACCGACCGGGACAAACGAATCGCCGACCGACTGGTGCTGTCCAATTCTTTAAAAAAAAAACCCCAACAAAACAGACTAAAGCAACAAAAAAGGACTAAATACACATGAGCCCACCAAAAAAATCGGCCCGTCACATTGACAGCAGGTGCGTTTCCCAACACATCAACCAAAAAGTGATGAGAGAAACAGAGCATCCATTTAGCTACAGCTCGAATGCACATTCTGCATTTGTGAGCACCTAGAACCTAGTGGAACTAGAAGTGTATGATTAGGCGATCTTTCTCTTCACTCATCACCGACACCACCCTGAAGCTAGGCTAGGGTCATTATCACCCCACAGTTTTGGTCATTATCACTCTAATGTTTTGGTCATTTGCGTTTGTTTTTTTGTTCGATAATTAGAAGGCAAGTTGACCGATGATACGCCGGGTTCATGATTTACAGAACCGATGACTGTAAGCCGAAACAATAGAATTAACTTCGTTTTCTACTTTGATGAACGATCATCGGTCGTTTCCTGCTCTTGAGTCTGCAAAATTTGACTTGTGGTCTGGAAAAAAAACAAACTATCGTCTTTTTCAAAGCTACCGCATTATGACGTTTATAATTCGGTAAGGTCATTAGATTTCTTGACGAAGGTTTTTGAGGTCGATAAGAACAAAAATCTTAAGAAAAGTTGTTGTGCAACGTTTAAGAATATTGTTGCGGTTAAGAACTTTGCTTAACAAACACTAATTTGTAACTATGAAACATTAAAACATTCTTTATTCTATTTTATAAGCTCAATTTGAGAGTTTGTTTATTAACTTCACTTCCTACTCATTTCATTTTTGTGTTGCTATGACACTGGTGACACCTCCTCATCTTTATGGCAATGTTGCCAACAAATATGATTAATTGATGAATGGTTCAATACTGATAAGGAATAGTGAAGTTATCGTGTACTAGTAAGACATTAAAAACCTTTCTAAAGATTAACATAGAATTATCGATTGCTTTTCCAACATTTCTTAATTTCTTGTCATAATCAAGCAATTCCTTATTAGTTTATGGAGACAATATCACAGTCAAGTCACCGACAGGTCACAGTCAAAGTGTTGTTGAGAATATGTTCAAGAAGAGATTTATCGAGTATTATGACTTCCCACCGATCTAAAGACCTCATCAGTTTTGTTATAGCGATCCCATGATTCTGATATATGAGACAAATAGATTTCCAAAAAGGGCAGCCCGGTGGTGATGCGACAGCGGCGCCGGTCTTCACACGGCAGGACCGGGGTTCAAGTCTCATCTGGGCCGTTCCCCCATAGTGAGGATTGACTAACCAACTATACGGTATCAAGCCAGAAATGGCAGGCATGACCTTAAGAGGTTGTTAAGCCAAGAAAGAAGAAGAAGAAGATTTCCAAAATATATGCAGCCTTGCAAAAATTTTTGTAAATTATGTTGCACTGCTTAACCTACAGAACAGCTAACAAAGTATTATCGTATACAACAACTCAACCTCAACCGCAGCAGCTAATGTTCAGATAACAAAGAAATGTTTAAATTTTAATTTCACGCTCAACTTTGTTAGTCCCGAGCTGACTGACGTGTCATCCAACTCCTTAACGAAACGGTGCCCAATCCAATCACACGGACAATCACAAACACACCCACATGTTGCAAAATTAAACCCGTCAGCGTGCTCCTTCCGAAAGGAGAGGAACGATCGCTCAGCATCGTCAAAGAAAACTTCCTAACGATGCAAAATTGCACCAACACCAAAGCGCCGGTAAATAATCGCTCAATCTCGTTCGCTGTGGGGTCCTAACACAGGGACCCTCCGGCGTGTTGCATTCTCAAGGCTATTCTTTCCACTGGTGCGAGATCTCGTTCTCTGTTGTGTGTGTGTGTGTGTCCCAGGCAGCATTTGAGTCTCGTTCTCTCGTGTTCTTCTTTAAGTCACTCCTGAAAACTATGTGAGATCATTAGTTTATTATAATCAGATTTATATTAACTCGCTTTATCCACGGCACGGGAGCAGTTTTTTGTTTGTTTGCTGCTTTATTTGTGTCCCCTCGCATTTATGGCGCTGCCTTCCATCGTTGCTTTGCAAACTGCGGTTTTAACGGTGCGCCAAGCGTACCCAGACCACCAGGAACCTTTTTGCATTTATTTTACCTCCCGGATCGGTTTCGATGCTAAACCCAGCGAAACAAAAACTTTCAATTTAATTTAATTGTGGGAACTTCTGGACCAACCTTGACGTTTTGTTGCTGTTTGTGTTTGTGTGTGCCCTGGTGCAAGTAGTTCTTAAGTCAGCTTTTGTGTTTGCCCTTGTGTTTTTTGTGCTTTGGTTTTGCTCCTTACGGACGGCTTTTTGCATGAAAATGCAATGAACCGAGTGGAAGGGTCGCAATGTCTTCATCATACATCAAGGGGTTCGTGTAAGTCTCATTGTCAGGACACCAGAACTAATGCAATCCTTGCCAAACATCTTTTTGTTGATACGATTCGGAAGGGTTGACTTATTGGTGAGACAGTAAAAGGAAAAAAAATGCATTATGTGCAAGAACTTCAACAAAAAAAAAAATCGTATCTTGTAGAAAGATCACATGGACAAAATTAAATAAAAAAGCAAGCTCTATTGTCTTACCGATGCACCGCTTTGTGGTGTCACTTCCACACTTTGAAAGCGTGATCGCATGCTGTCCAAGATTTCCTACTTCCGCAATCATAAATAATCCAGTAACACCCTTGCTTTCAACTTCTAACAAGCATAACAAACCAAATACTACAAACAAAAAACAGCTCCAGTTTCCCTATTTTTTAGGCTTATTTCAGTTAGAAGCAGCATCTCTTGAGCACGTGCAAGCTGTTGCTAGTTTGCCTTTCGTATCATCCCTTCCCGATCCTCAGCAGTCGTGTTTAAAGCAGTCGTTTAAAAGTTGTAAAACCTCGTTAGAAAAAAACTATTTCAACAGTGTTTACTTTCTAAAGAGCATGTTGTTTTGATTGTTACGGCACTTTGAAGGTTTTGTTTTGATCTTGCGGATGCTTTCAGTTTCGTTGCACTTTTTTCCAGTTCTAGTTGTAAAGTTTTTTGTTTTCCCTTTATCTTCCCTCACATAATCTTGTCATCGTTTATTTATGGTCCATTAAGTCATCTCGTTCCGGTGTTTGAGGGTTTTAAGAATGGTGAGGTCACATGGTAGCAATTGGTTTACTTCCGCCCAAAACAGGAAAAAAACGTATCGTCTTGTGCGGGTTTGTCGTTATTAAATGAAAGGAAAAGTTAAACACGATTAGACTTTTTTTTTTGGTAACAAAAAAGAAACTTTTTTATTCGATATTCTGACACCTGCTTTAAATACGATCAACTGACGACAAGAGATATCGGTTTTACGTGCGTATTTTGATAGATATTTGTACGATGTTGTACTAACTTTATTAGAATAACTTTAAATGTATGTCCAGGCCAGTTTCACGGGACAAAAACAAGAAATCCAGCCCTTCTAAATGGATGTTTGACCTTTAAATAGCTTAGGATTATGTATCAAAAAGGACTACACTTCATTTGTACCGCTTCCTTCTTACCTAGTACATATCCCAACTGGACGACACATTATGTTACGATTAATGCACTAATCCTATTAATGTACGGCCAATCTCCGCTCGTGTTTCATTCCATTCCAGAGTGCGTAGGTTCATCGAGGTCTCATCAAATTACTACCAATTAATTACGCAATCCGTAACGTGTTGAGTGATCCTTGCTCCATGCTCAGTTACGGTGGCAAATCACCATCTTCATCGTCATCCTTCTGCTGCCATACCCGAACCCATACTTCCTTCCTTTTGCCGTGTTTGCCTTACCAGTTTTTATACGTATTCCCCGCACAATGCCACACGTAGCCTAAAACGGCTCGAATTACAAAGTTCGCCTGTTGGATCAGAGGCACACGGAGGTATACGGCGCGAGCGCACGCCACAGAACCTTCTATATATCGCACCTGCTGAGCATTTCATGGGCTTTTTTTCTATTTCAACAGATGTATTACGGAATGCACTATGGATCGGATGCATGAGGACACAATGTCAGGAAAGAGATCAGATACACCGAATCAAATTGTTTCGTGACTTGCTTTAATAATCATTATAGCTACAAAGTAAACAGGTATTTTATCTTTATAAATACGATTTTTTATATCCTTCTAATTTAAATTATCCATTTGCACATACTGGAATTTTTTTGTTATTTATTTTCCAATATGATTGCTATGAGCCGTATTGTCAGTACTGGAATTTATTTAACTCAATATTTGTTTATGCAAATAACTAACGGCCATCTTTTTTACGTTTGGCATTTTTATTAGTATATTTGTTTATTTGTCATTTATACTGAATTACTTTGTTCCAGGTATTGGATAAATCGTTGATTTCTTTGACCCCTTATTCGGGTATCCAATCAGTTCTGAATCTGTTCGTACTACGAGAGCTACTGGTCAGACAACCGATGTGCCATCAGAAATAATCAGATCAGAATGAATGAAAATCCGATGGTGCTAGATCCGATGCTGCCGAATGACTTTGTCGTGCCGTGATGAGTATTATGGCCATTTTTCACTCAGTGCTCGGCTTACACGCTTCAAATGTGATCGGAAGCGTTCACTGGTGATTGTTCCTCCTGGTTTCAGAAGTTCATAATAAACGATGCCGAGCTGGGTCCCACCAAATACTCAGCGGGAACGTTCGAACTATGAATGTTCGGCCAGGCTGCAGATTTTAGGGTATGATCGGTGGGTCCCCATGATCTCTTGCGTTTTGTGTTACTAAACAAATTTTTTTTTTGGCTTTCCTTCGCGTTGAGTGTCCTCCAAGGAGAAATAATCGCTTCGAAAGCATCGAAACTACTCCCGACAACTTGGTTTCTCTTAGAGTTGCTTCTCCGCAAACAAGTTCACAAGTTCTCGATGTGATTCGGCTGTTGCATTCTTCCACTCAAACAGAAACAGTAACACATCCGTGATATGGCGCTTATCCAGCTCAAAATCAGACATTTTCGAGAAATAAGAACTTTTACTCGCACGAAAAATCAC
>KZ061796.1:123503-159043 GCA_002091835.1 Anopheles maculatus
TTTGTATTTTTTATTAAGAAAGCTTACGGTTTGCCAGTAGATTGTTTGTTGTTTGCACTCATGATTGTTTTTTTTTTTATTAGACCATACCTCAATAAAAGTCACTACAATAAAAATATTGTAATATTCTATACTACGATAACAATCAACAAGCTCTGCTGATATGTTTCTACAACATATCGCATTAAAAACTTTATGAGCTACAAACATGTGTTTCGTAGTTTCGTATACAAAAAGCTCCAGTTGATGTCCTGATAGTATTATCGGCTTTCCCAAAAAATCTCAACTTCTCAACCATCACTCAAATAAGCCTCGCATCTCGTTAAGCGTGAGAAATTCCTGCTTCGCTCAAATAAAATATGCAAATCACACTGTCCTGCGAGACTGTCGGCCAAGAATCCTTCGGCGTTGCTCCTTAAGATCGAAACGTCACGTACCTACCTGTCCCACGGGCGTGGGAGATCGGGAGGATTTTCCCAAATCGTAAAAACATTTCTTCTTTTCTCGTAGATTTTAGCCCTCACATCATTACCGAACGGTACCGATTTTACGACGGTTTCACGCCAGAAGTTTACGACAAACGAGAAAACCTTTAAACAGTTCCCACGGTTTAAAAATGGCTTTCGAGCGATGCCGTCGCTCGGGACATTCCCAACTTAGCGCGTTTCTCCTGCCTTTCTTTAGCAAACAAACCACATTGGCAGTGAGGTTCCTAGGGCTATACGTGTCCTTCCCGTTGCGTTTTAATAACCGCTGGTAAGGCTTTCGAGAGGAAAAGCAAATCCAAAACAAATGTTCGTACGAAACGACTGACACAAAATGTCCCATCCATACACGAAGATCCAATTTGACCGGACATAAATTAATTGTCTTATCCCCGCAGGATTAGTTACGGGTGAGGACACACGGGTACTGTCGGTAGGGAATTTGCATTAGCTGCACTATTTTGCACAATGGCTTTTTCTGGTTGCAGCAAAACTGTCAACCAATGCAATGATCCCCTCCCAAGAGTGCTGCAGCTCGCTTTATGTTGTGGCATGCGGTCGTACGCGTTAATGTATTAATCGTGAGCAATTTGAGCATAAACACACACACACACACACACAAAGGCAAAAGGAATTGTGTGGAACGTTTTCAAACAAATCACAGAATTGTGCCAGACGAGACCGGACAAATCTTTTGAGCCCCCTGCTAAACGGTACCGATGTCGGCAAATAGAGAACAAATAAATAAAAATAAATTGAGACACACCATTCACGATCGGACCCGGTGCGCTGCTTAAGAACAAGAAAAAGGGACAATCGAAACGGTATCCGGGAGAAACCCGGAAACCCGGAGCATGCATTATTGGTTTGTGGTGGACGACAAGCGCATTTGCACAAATGTGTTTAAGGGTATTAAAGCACAAAGGCCGGCGACAAAGGGACGAAACGGAATCAGCAAAATGCGTTCTACCCACGAATGCTAAACCAGCAAACCGAAACTAATGCCAAATGGTTGTGCCTGAAATAAAACAGGACATAGGGATGGGCACCGCCAGTTTGGCAAAGAAATCAGTGCCTTTTATATTGCTGTAGTGAAATTGCACGTAGTTTCACTATTAAACGTGATTGTTTTTCATAAATTTTTAAATTTAATATTAATATTTTTCCATTATTACTGAAAACACAAATGAAATATTTCGCTTGAAATGTTTCAACCCCAATGTTTTGGACAGGTATTTTCGTTGCCATCTCTAGCACATGCGCAGTCGGCACTGTTGGCGTCCTGTCATTTTTGCGACTATCAAAATGTGTTCCTTTCCACTGGCAGAGTCCTCTCGCCCGTTACGGGATGCGTTTTTGTAGCTGGCCACAAGCGGACGAAACGACAACAAAAGGGCTTAAACAACGGTGGAAAAGTGTAAGTTAACAATAGTAGTGCTCGAGGATTAGATGTTCGGTAGTGCGTGAGCAGTGTGATTAAGTTTTGTGGTTTCAGTGTGACATTATTTACAGTGAGCACATTTCTAGGACACGTTCGGTTCATGAAGCCTCCATAAAGTTGTGTACTGATAGTGTGTGCCTGTGTTGGTCGTTTGTAGTGCTTCCAAACAAATGTGTAGCGGAGTTGTTTACATCCGCTTCAAGAAGAATATACTTCTCAAATTGTGTTTCTAAAAGCTATATTAGTGTGTTCCGTAAAAGAAAGCAAAATCACCATTTACTACATCTCGTGCTGTGCTTGCAGTTGCTTTCCGATAGCAGATTTAGGGGTGAATTTTGGTGTGTGTGTGTGTGATAGTATAGGTGAAGGCGCCCTTGTTTCTTAATGCCGCGTGGGGTTGGTCTGTTCACGGTTTACTATCGTGTGATAAAAGCGAAATGCCTAATGCGTCGTTGTGTGCGTGCAGTGAGTCATGCCGACACACAGAACGTGCGGAATTTGTGATGTTTTAGCTATCGGGGGAATAAATATGTAATGCAATTTAATCAACGGCAACGTAGAGTATAGCTACCTCAGGGGTGTTGTTCATTGCCACGACCGCTGCCAGGAGCGTTGGCTGCCAGAAGAGTTAAAAGTGACGTGTATTTTGGAGTGTAATTCGGTGTTCCTATATATACTTACTACGAAAAAGGGATCGTACAAAATACTGTTGAACCACTGCCAGTATTTTATCAACGCGAAATGTTGTGCAAGGTAAGGATCAACTAAAATAGATACAATGTACATAATTCTATTCCTATATTCTAAACATTTCACAACATTCCATTAGAACAAAATTATCCTAATATTTGCATTAAATATAATCGTTAAATTGATATCCTAAAAAAACCCGCAATAGGCAAAATAATCCTGTAAGTACCATCGTGATAGGCCACTGCAAAATGTGTTCATGATAACGGGGTATAAAATATGCAAAGTGAGCAACATATTTATTACTCTGCATGCTATCGTAGTACAACCAACCCAATTCGAAGCGCTCATTTATTCATGGCCACTCAAAACCCTATCTCTCGCTCTGTGGACGTTAACAAATTTACCAAGACACGAAGAAAGTTTAAGGTCTCCGCTGTGTGTTGCTGGCGTTTGTTGAGGGTGTCGAAGGGACTGGTCGAAGGTTGTAATTTATTCATTGCAGTGTTGACTGCAACAGAATGCAGCTTACCGCAGCGTGTCTGCAAATGCTGGGCCTATTATATGTAAAAGGCTATATTAGCGGACCGGCCGGGGTTTAGCGTGTATTGATGTTCTATTCATGATTGGTTGATTGATGACCGACGTAGATGATTGTAATGGCAAGGTGTTAAATTGAAGCGGTGCATCTAATGGAAAATGTATGGTAATTCGAATAGAAAATTACGTTACAGTATATTTGGTTCCTTGCAGTATAAACGAAACAATTCTCAAAACTTATAAATTGTTGTCACCATTACTTATCCTGTCCGGCTTATCCGCCTCCCCGTACGTAGGACTGACTATCCAGCTACGGGTAAAACCAAGTCATAGAACGCTAGAAATAGCAGGTCGAGACCTTTCGAGGTTGTAGAGCCAGAGAAGTAGAAGACTTATCCTGTACAATTATATATTCTTTTTGAACAACTGATGGTAGGGTCCTTAAGAATTGAATTCTACAGCGATAGAGTAGATAGCAAAATCATACATATTGATGATTAAAAAATCTGTTAAAGTAGTTAGGATAATTGGTATAAAAAACGATATGAATGATCTCGAAACAAAATCTAGCAGGACATAACATAAAGGGAAATATTCTTGCATAAGAAGATTTACGTTTTCAATATGTAGCTTCTTTTAAAGAAAGATCTTGTTCAGTTCAATTCCTTCGCTGGAGCTTCAGAGGTTTAAAACCAACATCTTCACCATGATATCTAACTCTACAACACTTTCTTCAATAAATCTTTTACAGATCGCAAGCAACAGTTTTCATCTCGCAAAGCCTATGCGTTTAAAAGCCTTCACTGCTAACCTTTGAGATATCTGCATCATTTAACGGATGGCCGGTCGGTGGATGCGTTTCTGGATGGCTTACGGCAGCATTCGTATAAAAAAGGACGGTGGTAGCCGTAGATGACAACAGGAGTGATAACCACCGCACACCAGAAGATTTTGAGGCAGCGACCCTAAGACATCTTTATGAACACGCCTCACAAAAAGTTACATTTCATTCTAAAGCATTCCCCAATAATCTACCGAGTTGGTGTGACTCACAGCTGTATCTGTAGAGTTCGATACGTCCGGCCCATGCAAACCAGCACGTCATGTGGTCCGGTTATGAAAGGGGCAGTGGCAAGCTTGATGCTGCCAGCAACAGTCAACAAGAAACATTGGCCGATATCGAGCACATTTCCACGATTGCCGGTTCACTCGGCAGCATCGGGACCATCTCGCAGTCCGGCGACGGTGAACCAGTTTATGAGACGGACCACACAGACCTCAACTCGGAGTATGACGAAGTCGAGCTGCGCCGGGAACTTATGAAGGATGTAAGTACACAAACACACACACACACACTCGCGCACTTTGAAAACGATCAGTTCTGATGCCCTTGACGATGAACGCCTTGATCCTTGTGTGCTGGAAACGCGTTGGTGTTCTTCCCAACTTGCAAGTCGTACAACAACGTTGGTTCAATTGTTAATTTGCGATTCGATCTTTCTTTTCTTGTATTTCCACAGAAATGGCGTCAATTATTCGATGCGGTAAGCATGACCTCACCCCGAAACCACGGTCGATCATCGAATTCTGCAATTGCATTCTTCTCTTCTGCAGTTCGATCCCGAAGGATTTGGCGAAATTCCGGTGGACGATTTTGTCGCAGCGCTCAAATCACCAGAATTTCTCGCCAACGTACCGCCTAACAAACGTGACATACTGTTCGATCGTGCACTGAAAGCCAAGACCTCCAAGGTGGAGGCGATCTCTTTCCAGGACTTTGTGAACGTGGTAAGTGAAGAGTGTGTGATTGGCTTTTTTGTTTGTAATATTTAACACACAAATGAAGATGTTTCTATTTTGTCAAAGTGTTTAGCATTGCAACATTGTTTCAGTGTATTGTTGAAAGAATAATCTTTCATGTACAATTACTTTATGCCATGTTTTATTTTAACTCTGTTGTGTCACATTCGCTTCACCAAAATTCCAAACAATTTAGATCCTCGCCGCGTAGCGCCATCAATAACCCATTAATGGAGTGTCGCTATGCTGCTCGTTCTACAGCTGATTTGTTTGTTCTGTGGCTGAACGAACACACATTGATGCGACCTCTTGGGTAACCAAATAACTACACAACACGATAACAATCCTCTCATCATCCCATACATCCCAAGCCCAAAGACACCACGGATGACCATGGCTGAGCATTGTTGCGTTCGCGTTCAATATGTCACTCGCGGTCGCTTACCAAGCCTTTTGGACGGTTTCGATGGAGAAGTTACGTTCTGTATCATTAGATAGTTTATCTAGAAAATTACAACACCGCCATCATCATTATCATTATTACCTTCCACATTTGACGTTGCCGCCATGGATGGCCATTTGATCGTTTCTGTAAAACAAGGAAGAAAACCCGTGTGCACCCGCCAGCCCTCTCGAATCAATATCATTAGCTCTTTTTTTCGGGACACTTAAGCTGCATAGCCGCTTTTGGAATAAAGACACAACACGGAGTGGTAATCTTCTTGCTGGAGGTCTTCTCGCTGTGTTCCAGGATTGGATGGCGGAAGGTTTGAAATAAATTAGGCATAATCAGCCTGTGACCTGCGAGTGACATTCGGGTTTTTTTCAGTCTGTTTGTTTTTCAGTGATTACCACCGAAGCCCTTGCTCAACCTGGGCGGTAGGTGTGACTTGCCAGTTCGAGCAGTTGCAACAATGATAAGTTATTTAAGTGACCTCCGCTGATATGTGTTGCATTAGCAGAATCCGGAAATGCTGCCGGTACCTTTAATCCTATAGCAACATAAACTACTGCACTGTCAGGTTATTGAACAGCATTTTCTACGAAATTCAATTGATGATATTCTTGGCGACGGAACAGGACACATTTCAGGGTGGTTTGTTTGATCAATTTTACTTATTTGTTAAGTAAACATTACAGCATAACAAGACAGCAGACGAATGGAGAAGCGTATAGGAGCAGAGACTACCCAAAAAGTTACGACAGCGGTTAGAATAAACGGCAAGAAAAGCAGTGACGTGTCTAGGATCCAGGGACCTAACGCCGTGACAACGCAGGTAGCGAAAGGACACACCATTTTTCCATCACTAACCCAATGTTGTGCACAAATGCAATCGAATGGACGGAAAATTGAGATAATAAATCGGAGACACCGGTCACCGTACCGACCAAATGACCCCGACTCTGTCAAGCCCCAACGGTATGAATGATCACCGATAAACGACAACGACTCCCTTACGCAGAGGTAAGGTCCAGAGTCGGCAGAGTACAAAGATAGTTAGGTACTGTAGTTTACAGAAGGTTGACAGATTGTAGGCAATTTTTAATTGGACTTTGGGCTTTTTCTTCCTTTGGGTAATCTGTGTGTGAGAGAACGGTTGTCACTTTTAAAAGAAATTCTGACTCTGTTCGACAAGAGTCACGTTGACACAATCTATGGATCGTCAAACTGTCAAACTTCACACCAAATTAGAGCAACTAGCTAATGAAATACGATCCTTCGGAGACAAACTCTTAAAAAAAATCTGTAGGTTACGCACACTCACGCACAAGTAGAGGAAGAATATACAGTCAGCTGTCCTTTGCTAGATTCAAGCAAGACTGAAAATTGTGGCATGCGGATAAAACCAGGAACGCATAGCTAGAGAAATGATATATTGATTTTCTTTTAGATATTCTAACGGTCGTCTGGATCTGGAGTGCACGAAACAAGCTGATAATGAAGTGATCCTCTGTGAATTTTCTACTTTCTCGACCCCGAGCGTTAACGACCATATCTTTGGAATGTTATTACGCTGAACGAATTATTCTGAGGCGAGCGTAGGCAACAGAACTACAAGTTTAGAATACCAAAACGCAACTATCCTTGTAAAATCGAATCCAAAAATACCGTTTTCAAGACTATCCAGTCACATCTTGAAGAAGGTTTTCGTTTAAGAGATAGCGAGGATGCTCAGAACACTTTTATGGGCAACTCACGAAAGTTTAAATTGAACCGACTTGCTAAACATTTCGAGCTACCGGTAACAGCAGCTTCCTTCAGCCGGTTCCACACGGCCTATGCTTGCCTGCTGTTGCCGTTCAGCAATCTATATAGCCTGCCTTCGATTGTCAGCGCCAAATCGTTTGTCAAAAATCATGCACAACACACCGAATGCTACCTTTTTGATTGTTTCCGTGCTACCGATCGTTTTCCTCGGCTCGCGGATGTGCCTTTCTGCGCTGTTTTGCTGCAACAGTTGCTTCGAATGATCAGCTATTTAGAGTGCAGCACAGGCAGCAGCCCTGCTGGGTCATTGTGTGTGGCAAAACCATCGGTGAAAGGATCAGGGTCAGGTCATCTTTATTGTGGTACCCAAAATCCGCGGCCCAACATTCATATATGCCATATGGTGGTAGCGCAAGCGTGTCTGTCGTGTGCCAAAAAATCCTCCCTAACCGGAACATGTGGTGGCTATAGATTTTGTCTCCATTGGAGTATTTTTTTCGTTCTCCGATCTTAGTCTGTTCTCCTTTAACATTGTTTCGCTCGTGTCAAATAAATTGCTGATAATTAATGCCTCACATTTGCAGAAGCTCTTTTAAACTTCTTTTCATTAAAGATCTTTACACTTCACTCAGATCCTGACAGCAATGCTTCCTCGTTAGAGAATTCCTCCCTTAGATTTCCCCTTAGAGAATTCAAGCGTGATATTTAATCTCTCTCTCTTTTACGAAATCTGCATTAAAACTCATAACATAACTCTTCAGTAAATAAATTGCAAGGATGATTAGAGTTTTCCTTCTTATGAAAAAAGAATAGTATTATTGACGTATTCTGCATTGCAGTGTATGTAATTGTTTTGTTTTGGTCCAGTGGCAATGTCGATTGCTATCTGACACACAGCTTCCTTCCAACATTTCTTCATCTCTCAAAAACACAAAACAGCTTTAAGGAAAAGAAAAATCATAATTATACGGATGCAAAAGATTCAAACGAGAATGATTCGAACCGTGAAAAGCACCCGCCGCCACCAAACCCGATGTGCAATATGAACTCGGTTTTGCTCCAGCAACAGCCGTGTCTCAAACTTCTGCATACGTCTCCGGAACGTGAGCCCTGGACATAATTCCATGTTCCGTACGTCGTTGCGGTGCATCAGACGCCTGTCTTACGGGCCGTCATAAGTCGATGTAATGTGCCTGGTGGCCGATGTGTTTCAACCGGCCAACTGCTCTACTCTGATCCTCGTTTGTGTAACCTGATCTTCTGAAACGGCGGTCGCACGTGTCTGCGGAACAGTTGGGCTCGTTCGGCATCGTCCGTGTCAGAGGACTCTTTTCGGGCTTCAGGATATATCGCACGTATTTAATGTTGGCATCCTGGTTAGGTCCGCAGTTCCACTCGGGGAACCAGTATTGGCAGAAGTGGTAGGTCCCGAAAGTGCAGTTAATGCTTCCGTTTTTACTTGAAATACAGTTTTTAACACATTTGTTGTGTTCGCCTGAGTGGAAGGATGTGCGGAACAGGAAAGGGAAAGGGAACATATTACATCCAGCTGCACAACGTACAGCTTTTCTTACTACACGATGCGTACTTTGCAAATGAAATTGAGTCTTTCGGGATGCATTAGTAAGGACAGTGTTGTTTGTTGGCCTCAAGTAGTGATGCACTTTCTAGTGAAGTGTAATTGAAGCTATAGATAGCTACAAATTGATGAGCATATTTTTTAGAAATACATTTAAATAGGTTGTCACATTATATATCTTTCGTATTATATATTTATCTCAAATAAGAGTACAATTATTTGAACTAGTTTGTACTAGAAGTGAAAATGTTTACCATCATAAGACTCTCACCGTCTTAGCATTTTGGTTCAAAAACATTTTAAAATTTTAACACTTACAAATTAGCCGGAAGGCATACGAACCAACCTTTTTACCAAGACATGCTACTCAGGCATTGAGTAAGGCTATCTTTTGTTCGATCATCAGTGAAGATATCAACGGATCGCAAAGGAATCCTTCCCTAAGAAGGCGCTACAATGGACAGGTTTCAAATAGCCGTACGAGACAGTGGCATCAAACCAAAGCTTCAGGTTTCATCCCGCTTGTTTGGAACACCAAGCTGGACGGAATCTGAAACCTTTCTTTAGGGAATCCTCCGATCTTAATCTAGGTCAAACAGTTTGCACAGTGTTGCCTTCTGGTATTTTATGTTTCCAGATGGTGATGTAAAGGTTAATTATACACGCTTTTGGTGTTTGTTTTTCATTGAAATGTCTCTTGAACACAACGTTTCTGTATCTAAAAATGTTTTCTTTAAAATCATGCTCAATATATCACATCTTTTTAGCTTAACTTTAATCAGAACAGGCCTTTCGATAGCAAGAATTGCGTATCCAGCTATTTTGAATGTTAAGTCAAAGGCAGACACGACCTAGAAAGCTTTTACACCAAGCCAATAAAAACGTAACGATTGGTGCTCTTTCTAACCTTGACCTAGAACGGGTGAAATCAGAGCACATCGATCCGTCATCTCTTCAACATTTTCTATGGGAAGAAAAATGATGTAAGTTCCGTCTCATTTGACGCTCTGTTGTTTTTTCTTAAGCTTTAGCACACTGATAGACGACGGGGTCAGTTTCCGTAGTCGCCTTTGCATGTGTCGGCATCGAAACGTTCGTCGCCAAACATAATAAACTAACATTTTTTATTGCAAGTCAAATGTGTGTAGCCGACAACTCATAAAAGCCACATGACGGCTTTACTTTTGTTTTCTGGTTTCTCTTGGTTGTGCCACAAAAAACATTTGTTTCGAGCATGAATACTTCCTTGATAGTTTTCTTTTCTTAATTCTAACTAGTCCTTATTTTAAGGATTCTTTTTGTCATATAAATTGGTAATTTCAGTCCAGGAATATTATAATGATTTTTATTTAAAATATCTTTAAGGACAATATGCTCAGGAAATGTTGTTTTATTAAATTGAAAATAATCTGGTTGATACCTGATAATTTTGTATTTTTTATGTGATGTTATATTATAAAAATATATATTACAGCACTGGATAAAATTTAAAGTATCGTGAAAACTGAAGTAATATTTCCTTCGCACAACACATCTAACACTTATGGTTATGCCTATTCAAGCATTTCTAACTAGACGTCTTTACCTAAAACATGAAACAAATGTGGCACATGTGCGTTACCTTTCGTTATAGTGGAGAAAGTCTATAAAAAAAGGTTCTAAAACTTTCGAGTGGTCCTTGTGTCGGCGTCATCCGCCACACATAAAGAATAAAAAAAGGGAAAGGATACAACTGGCGTGTGCTGCACAAACGATATGCAATAAAAATTAATTATTGCGCCTTATTAGTTTCATTTCCCAAGCTCCGCATACCTACTTTACGACATTTGACGGATCGGAGACGGGCACGGGTAGAATTAGTTCAAACATAACACCGTCTCGGAGATTAAGGACACTGTCGATGGGTGTGCAATAAATACAGTTAAACACGTGTGCGTACCGTATGGTTAGATCAAAATGAACTATGTGTTATAGACTGTCGAACAAATTTTATCTGTAATAGATATAGTTGTGTGTTTCCTCTGTTACTTTCTTACAGGAGTGAAAAATGTTACGCTACTCCGATGAAGTGAACGGTCTAGGTCATCTGGCTGCATCTAATCTGTGAAATACACAACAAGTTTCATACTAAAGAGAGTTATTTTTGTATACTCTTTGACTCTATTTTACAAGAGAAGACACTTTAACCGTTTACAGTTACGTAAACGTTGTACTAAAATTTCTTGTGATATTTAACTAAATGGAAAAGGAATACCAGGATACTTCGTAATTCTATCTGTCTCACTTGTTTACTAACTTATTCCACTCTTACATCGTTTTACGGATTTGGCCTGCTGTGGAAGTACTCTAAATACAAGATTGAAGGCCGTCGTCAGTCTATCCTTTATCCCGGACTCTCTGTAGGACACATCGACGCCATCACATCATCTAATTTTGATCCTACCAGGTTTCTTCTGTCCGTTTGGAATGAAAGACCAAAAAGAATATGTGAAGGATGGGTTGTTTGGTGCCATTCTCTTGACTTGGCCAGCTCACCGGAAACTGATGAGACTAATACGTTCTCAAAAACAAAAAAACAGAGTACGGAGTTCATGTCTTAAAAGCTTATATTAGTACATTATTGCAAAACGTTTGTTGCTTCACTATTTTCGATGAAATGTCACCGATTAAATTTCATGTCATTTTTCAGAGTTTGCTTTTAAATATTGTACTTACTTGTATCAAATGCATCTGATAAAATTTACTTAATCTTCTAGTAAATGCTAAAAACAATGTTTATTGTTGCATAAAATGAATCTACACACAGTACGAATTGAAGTTTTTTTTTGTAATTACCCGCCCATAGGACGAAAGACTCGACCATCATTGAAAGCATTTAGTGAGTATGAAGTGTCGATGTATGAACAATCCAGAACCGAGCCGTAGAATCTCTTCGGAAGCAACCTGTCGCGATCGTTTCGATACGGAACCAATATTCAATCAAAGACACCGCCCATCAATAATTGTCATTACACGCATACGGCGTAAGAAATCGGTTCGATTTCGATTTCCCCCTTTCACAGGCGTTGTTACTGTTGTGGTTCCCACAGAAAGCAGAAACGTTGTATTGTTTTTCGACTCTTCGTTCGGGTTTCTTCCTAAAAAGCCGCTAATGCAGACCGAGTCAGTGTCTTATGCTAAAGCTCCCCTAGAGGAAGATTGAGGATAAAACCGAAGCGAAAACAATCATCACATGTGTGTGTATACATAATCGAAACAATAGGAAGCCAGGAAGCAGACAGACAGTGCCGGATCGCGTTTGGCGGCGGTCGGTTTTGCCAAAAAAAAAAAACACCCCGAAAAAACAATCGTGCAAGTTGGTGAAAGGTTGCTCCTTGCTAAGCAGAAGATTGACCATTGGTCGAATGTAATAATCGCTCCCAAATGGTCGACAGCGGGGCACAAGAGCCCGTTTGGCCCGCGGGTAATGGTTTCTGCCGGCGAATGAGCGATAATTTCTGTCGGCGGCATTTTCGAAACTCATCATACATCATCATCATCATTGGCAACGAAATTCAAGATTGATTGGAAGCCGAAATCAATCAGTGCAAGGTAAACACACTTACATGATTTGGGATAGTGCCCGATCAAGTGGGAGAGAACGATCGAGCCACACCGGAACAATACACTGGGCACTGGAAACAAAAAAAAAAAGCATTCCGACACCGCGGCATCACAGAAACCAGAACATCGAAGATGAAGATGAAAAACTGGCGCACCACAACTTGTGCGCTCCAGAAGTGTGGGAAAATGTCAGTTCCTCATTCCAAACGCTGGAAGCGGAAGACGGAATTCCTTTCCCTGATCACAGCTTCCGTATTTCCACACTCCCACACCCACCTGTTGGGAAGGGTGGCAGCCGATAGACGAACCACCACCACCAATGGACGGATAATAACGAAATGGCCGAGGACGGACCCGCGAAAGAGGGGGCGCAATAACGCATAACGCAGCTTGAAAGAAGCGTACTTTAAAGTATTTGTTGAATGAAATCAAATGATGCCGGTTCAATTAAATGTTATTACATACTTATGCCCATCATTATACATTTCGTACACCTTGCCAAGTGCGGGTAGCAGCTCCCGAACTTAGTCTCACCAGCAAAGGACAACCGGCTGTAGCAATACCGATACGGAATAAAAGAAAACGCGTTCCTCCAAGTACTCGGTACCTCGCGATCGATGAAGATGTGAGCTTTTGGTTGTAGGCTGCTGGCTGCTAGCTGATTGATTCTGCTAGGGAAACCCCGTGGCTGTGCTCGGATGGTAGAAACCATGATCAAAGCCCGAACTGGAACGGTGCCGAACGAAAGTAACGTTTGCGAAGGAAGATAAGAACCGATGTGTGCCCCCGTTCATGGTTCGATTCTGTTCGCACAACACAAAGTATGAACGCGTGTGATTTTCTGCGTTTACAATGAAGCCTTTTTGGACACGATGATGATGAAACTCAGCTCCAGCACCAGCAACAGCACCAGCAAAAGCAGTACACCCAAAAACCAGTGGCTAATATAGGATTTCATCAATTAATTCGAATGAATTTGGACGAATTCCTGTGTTGGTGCTGCCGTTACCATTGAAGATGATTGATTGAATTTCGACACTCCGCGCCGGCCAAAAGGGTTTTTGTCGGACGTTCTCACCTTATTAATGTGGCTTATTAATTTCTTCCCCTTTGTCCTCTTCGCTGCTGCTTCACAATCGCTCTTGTTCTTGTGTGTGTCGGGGTAGTGTTCACCCATGCTCGACACCGGAGGCATTGATTATGTGCTTGCAGTGCGGCAGATTGAATACCTCACTCTCGGGTTCGTTTGAAAGTATCTCACTCTTTGCGGTGGTGTTGTATGTTTCGGGTTTTGACATCGCCCAGGAATGTAAATTGCTTTATACAACCGAAAAGATATTATGATTGGCGAACGAGAGACGTATTAATGCGGTTAATGCATACCATAACGCGCAAGCAGGTTAAGTAAAACGATCTTCATTTGAGGCAAAAAATGCAACGAATTTTTCATAAGTTTAGTAAATATTTTATTTCCTAATTGATATTAAAATTGATTAAAATGAGCATGCTTACGTTTAAGTATTAAAAAACCTTCAAATATGAAATATGACTGATAAGCGAAACAAAACAATTGTTCTGTTCTCAAGTGTGGGATAGGCTGCTACAGATTAATAACCATAACGTTGCTTTTATTGCCTATTCTCTGTAGTAGTGAAAACTCCCATCGATTTTCCGAGCGGTACACTTGTTTGATCTTAATAAGCAAAACTGTATTACGGAACATAACGATTTCCTGAGAAGTAAGCAAATCCAGTGAAACAAGATGCAACGGAGTATGACGAAACATTTATTACAAAACTCCTGACGACTTGGTTAAGTAGGTATGGTGGAAGATTTTTTCAAAATAATGATTGCCATAAAGATTGTACGGAACCGGCAGAACAGGCGTATTGTTTAAATTTAAATTAAAAGACGCGCTTTATCTTCAAGAAATTTTGTTAATTAACAGGAAAGCTACTGAATGTTTTGCCCGATAGTCTTTTTTAGTCATGGTTGTTATGTGCAGACATAACAATGCAGCGATGTTAATTCATATGAAGCAACTATGTTCAAAACGATCGAAATAAACTGCATTCGAAGATTGCAGATGTACCATAAATTTCATCACTTAGCAAAACTGTTTGAAATACAGAGCCACAAACCGAATGGACAGGATAAAAATGTCTAATAAGGCATCGATATTGGCCACTCAACAGAATATTGTGGATGTAAAATGTGGCAAAACGAACTACGGAAGCCAAGACTTTATAGTCTGGTTGCTTTACAGTTGTTCAACTTTGATCCTGTGGTCCCACCATTACTCTCATCAGTGAAGAACATCCCTTAATGTTCTAAAATTTAATATGCTGTCTATGTCTAAGACGAAACCGTGCATTTGCCCTGACATCGTGATCAGTGATCATTAGATATAGTACTAAATCTCTATCCCACCTAAATCTAATGATCCCACCGAACTGGTAAAGGATCACGAGATACAGGGTGATCAAGATAGTATATCTTGTGTCCACTTAAGTGTTTAACCGTGATTTAACTGTTCTCTACATGTGTTTAGGAAAATCTGCAGAAAATTCGGGTTCAGGTTCTGCTGTGTCAACCTAGCATTACCCTTATCCATCCGTCATTCACAAAATGCATTAACGCCTGCATATTTTGTTTAGCATTTTAAATCTCAAATCTTTGCAATGCATGTGGATCAAGTTAAAATCACATCTACAGTACCGGTCAGAAATTACTTATGTGATCATGATAAATGATTCCTAATCAAGTGTGTCACTTGCTGCAGTTATTATCCTTCCCAGCACCAGCATCTCGTCTTGTAAATAACACAAAATTTCCATACAAAATTTTACTTATTTCATTAACTTTGAAGTACATTACAAATACATTTTGTAGAGCTGCTTTCAGAATGGCTTTGCAAGTTAATTCGGCGACGATTCGACGTGTACAAGGTTAACCGAACCAAGCTACCCCCGCGTTGCCAATTATGGAGGCATTTTCTTTTCCCACTGCTGGTTTCGTACGGTGAGACTATTGGGAAAATTGAACCTAAAACGATCGATACGAAAAGTGGTATTTGTGTCAGTTTGTAAGGCCAGAAACAGAACTGAACAGGGCCTCTGTAAGCCTGATTATTGAGACATCATCAGGGACGCGCCGCTATTGCTGCGTAATTGAAACTAATGGCAGCACAAACTTCAACCGAATGCCCATGTAACCGAGTGTGCTTTTACGTCGTCGTCTGTGTAACGATGCACTTGGTAGCAGCAGCAGCAGCATTGACGATGTTCAATCAAATAGTGATTTTTCTACATTTACAGCCACTTTGGGGTTAATTAATTTCTGAGATTGTTTTCCACGCTAACAGGGGGAAAACATTATGCGGCTAAGCGAAATATCAAAGGGACAGCGAAAGGCAAATAATGCGCAATGGTGTGGTGCGCTTGGAGTAGCTTTTGAGTAGAAGTAAAACAATTGAAAGCAATTGGTAAAATTGTTGCATCAGGAGCCGTATAACCGGCGGAGGACAGCTTCACGGTATGAAATGTTAAATTATTAGAGTGTTGTTTGTTTACAAACTGGAACCTCGGGAGTATGCAAACGAGTGAGTGAGAAGCAAATTTAGAAAGTAACAATCACGAACCATATCCCCGGCTGACTCTGTTTTCGTGCCGATAGTTCGTGACAAAATGGAAAACAATTGTAAGATCTTAATTTAGTATGGGTTCGAAAAGCGCTCCTTAATGCACTATTAAACAATAAACGAAAGTAGATAACAAGCCTCCCGAGGCAGAGCTAATGAGCTTCAGCACAATACCCAACGCACAGAAACAAACGGCTCAAGCCGCTCAATCCAACCGAAAAAAAATCGAGATTATCCTGTTACATCCTGTGGGAAACAAAAGCGTGAGATTTGTTAAAAACTAGCAAAGCCTAACCCTAAACTTCTGGTTTTCAAAACAATAAAACAAACCAAAGAAAAAGGAAACCTTTTTCTCGCACTTGCTTGCAGTGTTCCGTTTCCACTTCAAACAAATATTTGTGATAATTAATCGCATTAGAGAAAAGTTTGGTTTGGTTGAGAGAAGAGTTGAGCTTTTGCGCCCTCGGGTTTTCATAACATTTCTCGGATCTTCGGATACTTTACGCTGGTTGACGAACGGATGGATGGATATTGTTTTGTTGTTAGAAAATTTTCAACAAATGTTTTGAACCGGGAGACTCGTACTTTTACCGTAAATCATACAATTATCTTGTTTCGCTTTCGGCAGCCTTCTCTGTCGCACTTTGTTCGAAATTGTCCGTCATCTTTCTGCCGGAACATGTGAGGTAGGTACCGCAAAAGCTGAAAACTAACCATCCGTTGCGTTTGTTCGTAGGTGTACATTTCTTACGCTTGAAACGGATTGCTTTCTTCGCTTGGAAATGGCTTCAAAAGCACGTACCGATGATGGTGCCCGTTAAGATCCTTTCAGAAATGGCGGGACGAGCATTTGACCGTGATCTACAAAGCAAAACAATGCAATGCCAAAGGGTAGCCTAATCCTTGTTGTTGTCATCACGTCCGGAACAACAGCGACAGATATGCAGCAGCACCAGAAGCAAAGTGTTTCCCTGCACGACCTAGATCTGGCCTTGGCTTTTTGGTAGTTTTTTGTGAAATGGAATTCTTTTTCCATCTTTGACAGGGTGGTCTTTAGGAGTAGTTACAACTAACGATTCGTTGTGGAGAATTTCATTTCATTTTTATCAAAATCCAGGTTAGTAGATTAATCAGTCACATGTAGGTAAAATACCTAGTTTGTAATGCTCTTGCTTATGAGACGGACACTTACCTTTGAAAGTAGAGAGTCTCTGACATAAACCAATATTACTTTTATGTCTTACAGAAAAGATCAATGTATCAAACTTCTCAATTTCCCAATTTTTAAATACCTTAAAAAATGAAAAAGGATCAGAAAACATGCCTCATTCAATTCCCACCTCTTGCGTACGTGCTTCGTTATAAGTAGCTCATTAGATTCGTTCCTTTTTTAGCAAAAAGAAAATAATGATTATAAAAAAACGGTTCAAGTGAGCGAAAGGCTCTAAAGCGATGCAATAAAGCAAACATCCTCTAGGAAGTTAAACTTAATGAAACAAAAACAGTACCACCCGTGCGAGAAACCTCCTACATAAACAGCATGACTTCGCAACCGAAAGCGGAACTAGGTGCAATGCGGCAGTTTTTCTGTGACACTGGGTAATTGCGGAAACTGTGCGAACCGAATCTGCCCGGGCAGGTCAGCAGGTAAACCGAGTTGCCGAACGTGTTTCGTTTGAGGTTATGGCTCATTTCATTGTGTTGACATGTACGCAGTCCAAGTCATTTGGGCACGTTTGTCACAGATCGTTTTATGCGTTCCGAAATTGGGTTCCTGGAATCCGGATCCGCTCTTACGAGTTGCAAAACGATTCTGGAATGTTGGACGTGATTTAGAGGGTTTAGGGAAATTTGTAAGGGTTGTCGTTTTTTTTCTAGTCAAATCTTTGTTAGAGTGCTTTTGTTATCAAATTTTATCACTAGGATTCAATTAATACAACTCCACACATTATCCTTAATCGTCACATGAAGCTATGGGTTCTCAATGTCTACAAAAACGTGTAAAAATGCTTCCAAAAATCAATCTAGAACAAATATTATAAAACAAAAACAGTACCACCCGTGCGAGAAACCTCCTACATAAACAGCATGACTTCGCAACCGAAAGCGGAACTAGGTGCAATGCGGCAGTTTTTCTGTGACACTGGGTAATTGCGGAAACTGTGCGAACCGAATCTGCCCGGGCAGGTCAGCAGGTAAACCGAGTTGCCGAACGTGTTTCGTTTGAGGTTATGGCTCATTTCATTGTGTTGACATGTACGCAGTCCAAGTCATTTGGGCACGTTTGTCACAGATCGTTTTATGCGTTCCGAAATTGGGTTCCTGGAATCCGGATCCGCTCTTACGAGTTGCAAAACGATTCTGGAATGTTGGACGTGATTTAGAGGGTTTAGGGAAATTTGTAAGGGTTGTCGTTTTTTTTCTAGTCAAATCTTTGTTAGAGTGCTTTTGCTATCGAATTTTATCACTAGGATTCAATTAATAGAACTCCACACATTATCCTTAATCGTCACATGCACGAGGAGCTATGGGTTCTCAATGTCTACAAAAACGTGTTAAAAATGCTTCCAAAAATTAATCTAGAACAAATATTATTAAGAGATGTCAAGACTATGAGCTGCTTGAGGGCCTTTAAAGTGTCGGGAACTTAGATTCTTATTATTTATTGGTCAATCTGGTGCAAATTGTCTGATCTTAGTCTGTTTTGAGTAAATCCAATGCAAGCTGCCCACTTCTCGAAGTCTACTTTATGACTTCGGAGTGTATTGGGGTGTAATAACAGGCCGAGACCCCGTGAGGTTTGCTACCAAAAAGCAGCAAAAGAAGTATTTCATGACAATTTTAAGATATTCATTTCATCACTGACGGAAGGCCTTTCATCAAGCTTCTTAAAGGCCTTACACAGAATGGAAGTTGAGGACACAAAGAATCCGTTGACAGGACGACACAGCCTGTTTATAAGAATATTCACCACTTTCGATATGTACTGGGTACCTTCAAGCTGGATACTCAAAGCATCTGTCTCGTTTTCTTATGCTAAGAACTACCACTGCATTAATTTAATTGAAATATTGGTTAAAAAACTAAATATATTCCTAGCTATCTAACCGATATTTGAAGTATTTATATTTAAAAAAATAAAATAAATTGTGGATTGTTTAGTGAATAATTTAGCAAAATTAAAATCTACTATTTTAACATAAATTCTTGATCTTCAAATGATCTACGGCAGTGTCTAGGATTTGTTGTACAATACATCACAGCTCCAGATCGCGCAATCCCCCACCGTAGCGTGTAGAGTGGGTGGAGTTATGTTGCATTTTATGCTACCCAAAGTAAGATATTCATTTCATCACTGACGGAAGGCCTTTCATCAAGCTTCTTAAAGGCCTTACACAGAATGGAAGTTGAGGACACAAAGAATCCGTTGACAGGACGACACAGCCTGTTTATAAGAATATTCACCACTTTCGATATGTACTGGGTACCTTCAAGCTGGATACTCAAAGCATCTGTCTCGTTTTCTTATGCTAAGAACTACCACTGCATTAATTTAATTGAAATATTGGTTAAAAAACTAAATATATTCCTAGCTATCTAACCGATATTTGAAGTATTTATATTTAAAAAAATAAAATAAATTGTGGATTGTTTAGTGAATAATTTAGCAAAATTAAAATCTACTATTTTAACATAAATTCTTGATCTTCAAATGATCTACGGCAGTGTCTAGGATTTGTTGTACAATACATCACAGCTCCAGATCGCGCAATCCCCCACCGTAGCGTGTAGAGTGGGTGGAGTTATGTTGCATTTTATGCTACCCAAAGCTCTCTTCTTCGTCGTTATGTTCATGTTGGGCTTAAGATTAGCCGAGTGTAAGAAAAAAAACCCGGCAAAACCGCTCGCACCAGCAGCGCCGTAAAGCAACAAAACATTCAGCCAGAAAATGTTGCATGAGAATGTTGCCCCTACCACAAAATCGGATGAACACGTACCGCTCTCTGTCGTACGCGCGTGCACGTATTTCGGATGAACCTCTCTCGCTCTCTCTCCGGACCCGAATGAACTGCGCGGCAGCATTTATTGTTTCTCTCTCGCTTTCGCGTAACGTTCGCCGCTCTCGCTCGCATATTTCGAGCCGTGCGCCGGCACGTTCGGTCGATGTTTGGCGTAACCGAACTCGTCAGTTTTTTTCCAGACATCGAAGGAAGCGTGTGCGCTACGACTACGAGACCCGCACGCTTCAACTCTCGAGCATAGCCACACTAGCCCTGGTATTCGCGGTGTGTGTACTCTTTCTCAACTCAAAAGCGCACATCATTTTACAAACGGTGCGTGCCGGTGTGCTAGTTTTACACCGGTGTACTGCAAGTCGGAAAACAACTAAACGTACACACGCACCCACGGGAATAGGAGAAGTTAAGAGCTGTTAAAACAAAACGTGTAAAAAAGAAACGCACCTCGTGTGTGTCTGCATTCAACCACGCGCCAAAGGAATAAAATACCACCGCACGCCGGTACACAGCGCTAATCGATCACCTGATAGAGAAAATGTGTGCAGTGTGAGTGTGTGTGTTTGTCTGGTGTTTTTTGTGTGTTCTTCTGGATAAAAACACGTGGTCGGTTCGTGGTTTTCGGAAAGCGAGAGTAGCGTTATCCTCGCGAACGTACTGCGAGCCTCCTGAAACACATTGGCGGCCGAGTGAAAATATTCTGAAGAAGGCTGGAGTAAAAATTAGTAATTAGCCGTCGCCGGTGACAAAGCGCAAATTCAAACCCCGTCCAACTTGGCAGGATTTGGGCCGATTTAGTGGAATGTGTGTGGTGTGTATTGTCGATCAGATCGATCGTCCGTCCCGTCGTGTGTGCTAAAAGAAGCAGAGTGGAATAATTGGAGCACATGCTGCTGAAAAGTCGCGTACCGCGAATCAATAGCAGGTAAAAATAAAATACCTCTGCTCGCCAATATCCACCAGAGTAGGCGCAGGCCATTCCCGCATACTCTCGGTTCAGTGCAGTTTGTGTTTTATCGTTGTGTTGTTTAGTGCCACAGTTTGGAGCGTGTATTGTGCGCCGGCTGTCTTTTGTGTCTTCTCTCTGCATTCGTCCCATGGACGCGGCTGTTTGTGTTGAGTGGTGGTGCCGTTCGTCGTTTCTGTTTCTGCGTGCCTATGTGTGTTGGTGTTCGTTTGCATGTGTGTGAAACGTTGTGTGCATTGTCCTTCGTGGTCAGATCAGCTACACACACACAGAGCTATTCCGCGACGACGACGTGTGTGGAAGGAAATAATTTAACCGTTTGCGGCAACATAGCAACATAACGCGGGTACCATAGCAACCACGCACGATCGGAAGGAGTTTGTGTGTGCCTTGTGTGTGATCTCCGGAGCATATTCAATAAAAGAGTGTGTGTTTGTGTGGTGTGTGTCTCTGTTCATTTGCGCTATCTGTCGGTGATCATATCATCGTGTCCTGTGATCGGCAATTGTTCAAGTTGCAATTGTTTTTACGCTTGAAAATGATAAAAGTGCTCTCATCTCACTGATAGCTGTAGTAGTAGTAGTGCTACGAGAGGGATAAAAGTTTAACGTGAAGCATTGTGAGACAAGCGTTCCTGATAAATAGCTACTGTTGGTATGCTGGTGGGCAAGCTAAATGCATAACGATAAGGAAGCGACATTATAGTCCTCTTGTTGTAGAAAGCATCCTCCCACCGTACACGACGTTCAGTGACAATGTTAGGTAAGTTAGGAATTGTCTTCTTCAAGGATTAGTGTGATAAGCATCGCCAGTGGATCCCGAGAACAGTCGTTGAGTTGTGCAATGATTCTTTTCCTCCACGTAATGGGTGTTTTTCCGGGTATCGGTTTGGTTTTGGCCTGTCAGACGCTGGACCACCCCCCCGGGGTCTGGTAGTCTGTCTGTCTGTCCGTCTGGAAAGTTTCATTTATTTTCTTCGCCAGCGTAGAAAACTAATTCCGTTTTCCGTGCCCGTTTATTGTGCCGAGGGTGGAAAAGATTATGCGAGAAGGGGACATTGGGATTGATAAGTACATCCGGAAGGATATTTGCACGAAGCCTTGGTGTAGAAGCAGAGTTTTTATGTGCTGCACGAACCAACCGGGGTCGGAGTTTTCCTTCGCCATTCTGCGCGCGCCTGGTCGAGGGAAGGGAGTTGAAATTTATTACATCTCCCCGTCTTGCCAGACTGAAATATTGTGGCCAGGAAAAAAATATCCTTTGCGGTGTGTGGATTTAGTATAGCGAGCAGAGGGTCTGCCGGAAGTCAAGAGAATGTGTTGTGTGCCCCCGGCCTGGTGGCAAGTCCTCCAAAGTTCGGGGAAAATTGATGATAGCCAGAGTGTGCACTGTCAATGATGATTGGGTGCTGCTTCCCCGTGAGGAAAACAGTTCTCTAGGAGAGAAGGTATTGCATGTTCTCGATGATATGCCAAATTGTTGTGTAATTTTACCGTGGATAATAAACTTCCAACGTAAGAGTGTGCCGTATGGCGCAAGCATCGTGGATTTTGTTTGAAAAAGTTTTTCAAGAAAATTATTACCAACAATTTCCACCTCGCGCGGCAGACTTTCTCTTCGGTGCGAGTGCTCTTTTGCTGTGTTTTGTTTTATTTTTATCATTTTTCCCGGACACAAGTGCTTTACACAGAGAGCTGCTGCCCGGTGCCGGTTTCGTAATCGTCGTGAGATTGTTTTGGGAGATGGGCAATGGTAACGAAATTGTCTCAAGTTTCTTCCCACTTCCCAGCCTTTTTTTTATTTTATTGTTGCGAAAAAGCATTGTTAAGCGGTGTTTCCTCCTGTGTTTTTTTTTGTTATTTCCGAATCAAGTGGAACCGAAAAAAAGCACAACAAAACTCACAGTCCATCATCATCATCAGCAGCACGTTTGTTGGATGCGTCCGTGTGCCGATGATGAGGTTTTAGGTAACTTTTTGTCAACTTTCTTTCCCATTTCCACGGCTACGATGGGAATTTAAACAACTCGTCGGTCGCGCTCTGTGTGACGATTTACAATTATCGTGAGAAATTGGTGTGATTTGAGGAGAGCGAGAAAAAAAAACAGACGGAAATGGTATTTATTTTCCAAATACGTTGCGGAATCTTCGTTTTTTGAGCTAGAAATGGAAGAAAAAACTGATGATTTGGTGTTATAAGACGCTTCAATAATAGTCTATACTTTTTTAGGATTTTTTTTCTGGTAAAGTTAGCAACGTAAATAGCAACGATTTGTTTGAACATTTGTGTTTTCAAGGTTAACAATAAATGGTTTAATTCAATGTACGAGTTTATGTTTTAAGTGATGTATGCTGCTTCCCGTACAGCTCTAAGCTGGAAAAGGGTGAATTTTTAAAGAACAGTAGAAAATTAAACCACATACACACTAACAGCCGCGCACGCTCGCCTGTCAAAACCGCACGAAAGCGCCACACGGTGTTTCTCCCACACGTTTCTTCCGGTTCCGGTTCGCTGCACAATGCATGTCTGTGTGTTTGTGTGTGGTCCAACAGATATGAGCCACACATATTTACGTGGAAGTGAGGTGAAGGTTTGGTTTTTAATTGCATTGCATTTGCTGTGCTCTGTCTATGACCCTATGAGAAAGAGAAGGGACCAGGAACAGTAGTTGTGTGTAGACGCGCCCTGTCTTTACGTGTATTGTATTTTCAACATTTGAAGCGCGTTGTGTTATTGCCGGTAAATTCTCACGAAATATGTTTCTGTTTGTTGTTTTCAAACTATTTTTTGTTGCTCTTGCATTGCTATGGGAGTTTGCAGTTAGTTTAGCTTGCAGCTCAAATGATCATATAATTTTGGAGATGATCTAAATAAGTGAAAAAGATCCTTCTCATCATCACCAAGTCTCTCCTCGCTTCAAGCAATAGTATCCGGGAAAATGGTGATTCGGACACAAGTTGGAATGTGAAGAATTGGAAGAGAGAGTGATATCCCAACGACTATTTCGCCCTATGATCCTATAAACCTATGAAGAGGTCTTATATATGGCACAAAACTAACGTCACCAGACTTCCTGAAATGTGCGGGAATTTCATAGTGTTTACACACCTTTCGAAGAGTGTAAAATTCCATTCCGATGTGCATTGAAATCGTGAAATACCACCGTAAAACCACGTCAGACTCCGGTGGGTGATACATCTTTGACCCGCAATCGAAAGTGACGCTCGGTTAACGTATTGAACCAGGCGCAGGTATGCTGTCCTCCTTTCACGCTAAATCGGTGACGATTACGACAGACGACCTTCTGATTCACGCGCGCACGTGCAATCGTCGGACCCACATGACTCACGGCCTCTCAACGTTTTCGTCCGATCACTGCCGGGGAATTCCGCCGTTCTTGACCTAGTGCAACAACGGCACACACAGCAGCGCGCGAGCTCGGAGAAATTTCAAAGAAAGATTGCTTGAAAGCATTATTTTTTTTCCTACAACGGTCTGAACACAACCAGACGCTGAAGCGCGCGCTCGCTCCTCTCGACGGTTACTTTTAATTTCTATCCGTCGTTTCCCAACTCACTGGCGGATCTTTTTGATAATGATCATCTTTTACGGCGTTGATCCTCGGTTTTACCTAAGCGCCCTTGCACTCTTACTGGGGGTTTGCCCTTCGGTCGCCTTCAGATATTCGATAGGCTTTTTTTTTTGGTTGGTGGGCTGGTCAGCTCTACCTTCCGCGAGGAGAGCTAATAGATCGAGATCATCACCGTCATGATCATAAAAAGAAAGAAAAAGGGTGTGTGTGTAAGGTTTACAATTAAGAAGACCCACACGGCCACCGGTCGAAGACTGTGCCTCGCGTGTCCGATCCGTGTGTCTTGACCGCGGGTGTGTGTTGTTAGCTTGCGGGAAACTGTCGATCGTGCGGGCAGAGGTCAGCAGCAGCGGCGTAGCGTTGTGAAGATGAAGGAGGCGAATTTTCACGCCCATTTTCTTCACTTCTCTCGCCGAGCACAGAGATCCGATCCGATGTTCCCTCGGGGGTGTTGGGTAGTGCTGCCTCGGTTGTTGCTACTCAATCCCCCAATCACTCAATCATGATGATCACGATCGAGTGGCGGGTGTATAGAAAGCAGGCGCGCGCGTGCCCAATACGTGATGGAGGGAAATATAAGGGTTTGCTCTCTGGACGCCTGTTTTATGAATGAACTCGTCTAGTGCTGTAGCTGCCGAGGGTCTACACACCACCACGTGGGTAGTGTTCGGTTTGGCCTTGGCTAGTTTTTTTTTCCTAGCAAGCACGACCGGTCCGCAGACCACCGACACACTCGTTTCTATCACACAAAAAAATCGCCGCATATGCGGAAGGTGGTAGCGCCAACTGACTTAAGCGTAAAATGATGTGTGTGGTTCTCAAGAGGCGCCGCATTTGAGCTCTCTCTCTCCATTACATTCGGCTTAGATCTTAATGCCCGGAACCAGGAAGGTTTGCTTTTGTTGGTGCTTGTTTGATTTAAACGCCAAATTAGGCAGCCCTGCTGGTTTAGCACGGGCCCCCCCTAGTTTGCGTCCACTTAATGGGTGTCATTATTCATTCCACTGTCCAGGAGAGAGAGACACACCACAGCACCCTCACTACTTGTGGTACTTTTTACGTCAGTAACAACAACTTTGCGTCCTACGCCAACGTTAATTTGATTTTCACCCCCTTGCGCACTACTGTCTGTCTGTCCGCGAAGGTTTAGCGAATTATGTGTGCGAAATACTGTGTGACCAGAAACTGTTTTCTTTGACCTTCCCCTAAATAGGTCTTTAAGGGGTAATAGAAGAAGGAAAAAACTGCGTCATTTGGTTTTAGAGTATAGTTGCCTTACTTTCTACAATCGAAATCGCTCCTGTGACTGTGTATATAGAGGCAGATCTGAGAATTTGGGACGTTCGGGGTGATAATTACTTGCAAGACTTATAGGGCTTATAAGGATAAGACTCTTTGGACGATGTGGCACCTTCGGAGAACAAGTCTCTCTCGATAGTTAAAATCTATTCGACGGCGAGGCCTCTTAGTAGATTCTCCTCTAAGTAAACAAGGATCCTTCGATTAGGTCTCTTGGCCTTTTTTGTGCGTCGCAAACCCTCTGGACTACGATGTCCCTGAGGACATATGACGACGCCCTCCCTCTATTAAACCCGCGCCACTAAACAGCAGGTGTGAAAGCATATCGTCAGACCCCCCCCATCGCGCACTGTTGCTCTTCCACTATTTTGCGCTCTGATTCATACGGCTTTCTGTTTTGTTTTGTTTTGTTTTCCTCCTATTTCTTTCTTATTTACCCGTTGCAAAGTTAATAAAACCTCCGCGCGAGTTCGCGAGATGTATGGTATATAGTATATGGTCGCAGTGTGGAAAACCGTAACGGCAAAAGTAAATACTGTTCTTTTTTTTTGGTTATTCTTCTCCTCATTAACAAAACAGAAACAGGGAACAACACAGCACAACACGCAATGCAATTCCCGTTGGTGCGCGGGCACGCTTCGTGCTTTCGCGCGCGTTGATTGATGCGCTTGGTTGCGGATATGCACCTGTGTTGTCGGTGTCTCGTAGTGGAAAGCAGATTGTTTTGGTTTTATTTTTTGGGGGTTTGCATTCTGCCCAAATAAAGTTCGCCTTTAAACGTGAACTTTTGTATTTGTTTTTTTCCCCCGACGAGTCGCCCGGAGGTAGTTCGCAATTCAATTTAGTTAAATTCATTAGCTCTTGCTTTGGGTTTCTCAAACTGTTTACTATTTGACAGTGGGAAAACGTTAAGTTGCTGCTGTTGGGGATGCATTTAGTAGATCCGTCGTGTTTGGTGAACACCATCACCAACCCTGTCTCACACTACAATCAGAGATTGCACGTCAAGAGTGAATTGTAATAATTTCCGTACCCGTTACAACCGCTTTCCGTTGAGGTGTTTACTATTTTGCACTGGCATGAAAAATAATGCGGAACGACACCTCCTATTGTGTGATTTCGCATTGTACCTTTTTGCAGCTTTTTTCCCGGCAGTGCAGCACATCTATATTGTGATAAACGTGTTGCATTCCATTAAAGTTTTGCTCCCTTTTTCTCTGCGTTTTGACGGTGCTTGTTGGCTGTTGGTTTGTTGTGTTGTGCTGCCTGCCGTGGAAAATAGAATGCGCTCTCGAGCTCAAGCTTTTGATCGCTAGTTTTCATCATACGGCAGACTCTCGTCGCGGGGGGACTATTGCTGCTGTCGGTGGATGCACTCCATTTACTGCGCGCTTCTCGCATTCTTTTGTGAACGATGCATTTTGCTTTAGTTTCTGTTGTTGTGTTACGCTTTAGTTCCCATCAGGTGGGGAGGGTGCACACGAGACATCAGACGTAGTTGTGGAAGAGAGTTTAGCTGAGCAGCTTTGGGCAATCGCGTTTCATTACGATTAACATTTTTAATTTATGCTAGCCGCGCGCGCAACCCGATGATTATGATGGTAGCCTTTGCAACTGGTGTGGTCAACCGCGGGGCTAGTTAATTGTGCACACGCTGGCTCGCTGTGCGAGAGCCTCCTCTGAGAATGAATGTTTTCAATCTCGTTCCTAGCTATTAACCAACATTCTACGATTTATTACAATTTGAAGCAGAGAAGCGGCGTCGTACTCTCTTCAGCTGTGTTGACGCGCCCAAAGTTCCGCTGTGGAGGTGTACTGGCGAAAGATGTTCTCGAGACACAACACAACAAAGTTCACAAGCTGTCATTGTAGGTCGTGTTGCTGCTTTTTGTGGGCTGCCTACCTTTTCCGGTGTGGTTGAACCATTTCGTTGAAGAGCGCGCATATAGAGGCGTCAGGCGCCAACGAGACATGCGATGGGAAAGTAAGCAAGCCAGCGCGCACCAAGCGAGCAAGAGTACTTTACTTGTGAGTAGGTGCGACATGCTGTGCTTATACGAACGATCAAAGATCGAAGCAGCAAGATGCGAAGGAAACGATCTTTTGGTGTCTGTGGTATAGAAGTGAGAAAGAAGGAACTCGTTTTAAATATGTGTGGGCCATTCGTTGTGAGTGGAAAGGATGAATCATCCTATGTTTGTCTGTAGTTGTACTCTTGGAAAACTCTTCGTTTTATGCTGAATTTATATCAAACTCATTCATTAGAACTAGGTGAAGTGAGTTACATCCGCGTCCGCGTATCTCAAGTACTTAGGTTGTCAATTGTCTATGTTTCTCAAGCTTAAAGTTGTTTAATTTGTTAGCAACAGGTTCTCCGGACAGCTTCCACTGACAACTCATGTCTACAATGTCTGGTGTGCAGCGTTGGGAAACATTCTTACTCCCTTTACTAATGATAGTGTCACTGTTTCTCTGTACTGTCCCAAAATTGGGTCATAATGTGTTAGTTCTGTTCCTCGATTCCCCGATAAAACTTAGAAATTGGGCCATTTCTTCAACCAGCTATTTCGATTAATTAAATTCTCTTATAATCTGTATTGGGTATGACACAATGTTAACGATGGGGGGTAACGGCTTTAAGATGTAAACCAGTCGAATACAATTAAATTATTTTCTTTTCCAACGCTCCACTTTAGTTCGTTATTAGATCACTTGTGCTTTTGTCGGTTCATTTCCGAGTACAAGTTTATGGTGGCCCGAACGAAATGAGATTTATTCCATGGTTAATCGATTGTCTAAATCAATTTTCGATACGATCTTCTCGCATTCCGTTACGGTTAGAAGCTGCACCGTTACATGATAGGAAGACGATTGAAAATCAATAGCAAAGAAAAGTGGGAAATGGCAAGTGATCCCTCTATGAAAGCCTTGTTTAAAATTTGTTTCTATAAAAAAAGCTTACTAATAATATCGCAAAATGGAGAGTAAAGAAGACAATTTAACTGTTTTTATCTGTCATGAAGTGTCAAGAAAAAACGTTTGCTGGAATTTTTGACCAATGACAATCCAACTTTTCCGCCCTGTGAACCGAAACTAACATGAACAGCAGCGGCAGCAGCTAGATCAAGTAGCTTAGATCTTTGAGCTAATTTTCCACACACAGATCATAGTTTTGGTGGCGATGTTGATGGTAAACAGTAGATAGATGACAAAGCGGTTCTCCTTCCCACTACCAAGAGAGGGAATTACTGGTAAAGGGGGGAGTTCTTGTCGCTTCGTTTTAACATCTTTTCGTCTCGATTATAAGAGGGAGTCTTCACGGGTTAGCAAAGGGCGTAAAATTATTATTTTGTTACTGGCGGCGGTATCTTACTATTCTGGATCGATTTAATGTTGAAAATGTACGCCCAATTTTTTCGCTGTCTAAAATATGTTGTGTTTTAAATAATTCTTTAATAATGAGTATACCGTCTCGTAATAGACGAGAAAGAATGTGGCTTTGTAACATTTAATACCATCAGTTATCCCTAATGTGTGTGCGCACCATCGTGTACGTTAATCCTGGGAAAAGCGATTAAATGAAGGTGTATTGTTACACTTCGGTGCTCGGTGTGGTCCCTCGTCCCCCTTTCAAATGATGTAGTCAAGAAGAAATTTGAACCCCACACGTAGTTACGTGGTTAGGGGGCCGGCCTCTGTTTCGGAAGGCGAATGGGGAATACATTATGTCATGTAAGTGAATATATATTTTAGGGGTTTTTTTGTTAGAGGTCCTTCGTTTTCTCTTCTTAATATTCCAATATTTCCACTCCGATTCAACTTATTACATTAAACATAAATGCTTCGTAATTTTAAGGGTCAAAGACTCGTCGAATTCTCAAAGTTTCGAAGGAAAACGACGGCCCAACAGTGTGAGGCGTGTGTGTAAAATGCACACCTGCTATCTGTCGGACCTTGGTCGGACAGCGGAAAGCAGCGTGTGTTGTGCCCAATGGCTTAGAGGTCGCCGGCACGCGTGTGTGTGTGTATGGTGGTGATAATATATCAAATTATGTTGCAGTTACGCTGTCGAAGAAGGATACGTTTGACAGCCGAACGTGATCGAACGTACCAAAGCGACAAAATAAGCTATTGAGAGAGTCGGTGAGCTGTGAGTCCCCATGAAAATGCACCTGTTCAAATTATCAACACGTCGAAGTTTGTGTATAATTATCTGTTTTTACTGAGCCGTGTCTCTTCTGTTTGTCCCTTGCAACACACACCGGACAGAACCTCTTGACTTATGTCATGGAGTTTCGATAATTGGTCGTAATTTGACCGCACCAGAATTCGGTGAGCGAGAGAGCGTGCTCCGTAATCGAAATTTCCGAATCCGGAAGTATGAAGTAGTGTCTTGAGGAATCTCTTGGTAAAAAAGGTGTCCTACGCGCCGCTATGTTTGATGTAGATAAGAAGGCGCTAGTTTCGGTTAAATGTGAATTTCCTGTTCTACAATCGCTTTGGCGGGAGCTTTCAAATGTAGGTTGTAAGAATTTCTCACCTTTCTAGCCGATCCAAATGTTTCGACACTTTGAGCATTATTCTTCGCTATCCCAGGGACCTAGGTTTGTTGTGCTATACATCATATTTAATTAAAAATACATTTTGTTGAACCCCAAGACAAGACACTGTTTGGTAAGGTGATAAAGCAAAGAGTAAAAGTTTGCAAAGTATTTAACAGTTTACAATTTTGACCGAGCGCGTAAACATCATGTCCAAGTCAATGGCCGCCTCATTACACCTTGCACAAGGGGCACCAACCAGAATCCCAATGTTGTACTTATTGAATGATCCTTGATTCAACACGACTCTCTCCCGGTCCGTCCTGTTGGTGGTTAGGGTCGGGCATCAAGTGAATGAGAGAATTATTATGTGCGGAAAATCTGTTCGCTTACTGTTTCATAGCTCCAATTATAGGCTTTGTTTATCTCACCCGTAGATTGGAGGTAGTTAATAATAGCTGGTAAAGAAAATAAACTATTGGTAAGGGCGCGCATCATGATGCGCCGTATAGTCGGGGGCAGGGTTGTTTCCTGTGGAACCGAACAGAAGCAGAGCAGCGCGCAGGTATTAAAGAGTGCGAGTGGCATACACCTTTTCCCTACGGTGGTTGGATATACTTGATGATGATCAGCTGAATGTGACCTAACACACACTGCTGGTTGGTCAAGCAGCAACAGCAGGCAGATGTGGTGGCCGGCAGTTTACGGGCAAGAACAACCCGTTCGTCGAAGATCGAAGAGTGAAGTCGAACCTTTCGCGCGCGCGCGCTCTCCACATCATTAATCAGACGGCCAGACGGCGGCGCGCGTGCTCGCTAGGTGCGAGGTGATATGAACCATGTAAATATTGAAGGCTTATGTGTGGATTTGATCTTTCAATTGGTTATTTATTTAGGGCAATTTTATGGATACTCCTCCGCCTAGATGGAGATCGTGGTGTGCGGTTGGAAGATGGTTTTTTTTTATTCGTATAGGATCACTGGTGACTTCTGATGCATCACAGGTTTAATTAATCCAGCTTATTGCTCAATTATGACACGGGTGATTCGTTTTCTGTTGCCGCTTTGTAGCTTTTGGTTGAAGGTTAATTGCAAAAATATTAAGAAACATGTGTCGGAATCTCTAAAAATGACTTAAAATTGGCTTAACATCACCGTTTTGCAGAGTTTTATCGTTCTAAGCTAGCTACTGCAAGGAAAAACAAACTACTTACAGCAGTTTTGGATACAGTTGTCTTCCTTGGGCGATTCTGTTTTGCTTCTTCATGTCCGGGCGTAATTTTACGCAATCGACCATTGCAGCCAACGTCGTCGCCAGAGCCGCCGCCGCCGCGTGTGTGTACAGAAGATAACCCAATTTGCAATTAATTTCAGGAATTCCTTTTTCGGTGGCCTTCGTCTCAACACAGAATGCATCTTCTCTTCACTTTCGAGCGAAAAGGAGAATATGTTGCGGGTGTCGCAAAGCATGCAAATATTTATTCCTTGGTGCGTCGTTGTCCACTTCAAGCTGAAACAACGTAACCGTGTGGCGGCAGGGACACTCATGGCTGGTTGTTGTGAATAAGAAAGATGCTCACAATGCGGAAAGATCATAAAAAAAATATTTAAATTCAACACTACAGGAACGTATAAACACACGATCGCGAGAAGACAGACGAGAGAGAGAGCGAGAAAACGAAGGTCCTGCGAAAGAAGTAGACCACAGTCGTCCAGTCCACCATCGCTTTTTCCCCAATTGATCTGCACCGTGCGAGACGAAACACGGGTGTGATAGTGCTGGTTGTGGCGTAAATATCCGAAAGCATTTTCGAGTCTCAGTATATGTAAACCATCTCTTGCTGTTTGCTGCGTGCGTGTGTTTTTAAAGGCGCCGCTGCCGCTGTGTGATGCGTTGCGTTCGGTTTTCGGCATTTTCGAGTTGGTTGTGCGCGCGTAGTCTTACGTACTCCACGCGCTAAGGACAACGCGCCTTGTTTTACCCAGCTCAGCTGTCAAATGCATTAAAGGGAGATCCCGCAACTTACCCACACACTCTACACTCGCTGCCACCTACTGAATTTCGGGTTTCTGTCCTTTCGTTTTGCGCCATCTTTGCTGTATAGACAAGGTGCTCCCGTGAAATGCAGTTTTTCATCAACTCTCGCAGCCCCGGTCCTGTTGAGTGCTTTGAATTATTACAGTTTGATAGTAACGCGAGGTCATTGGCTTTTTATGGTGTTGTGAGTGTGTGTGTGTGTGGATCCGTAAGGGCATATAGAGACGTTTTGAGGAAAGAGTTGTTACTATTCGGTAATAGGGGAGCATATTATTTGAACGAAGGGTGGGGGTGCGGTATTGGAGCACGGGGTTGCCATTGCTAATGACCGTTTTGCATGCACAGGATCTGGAGACGATGCGAACAAGTTGGAAATGCCACGAAGAATGGACGGAATGTGGGATAGCCACATTCCTAACCCTCGTGAAAGTCTTGGACCAGAAACGAACAACCCAACAGTCGGAATGGGAAACATAAAACGATAGAGGACTATTTGATTATTAAATAATTGAATATACCTTTACTGCAGCACCTTACTTCATTAGTTAGAAAGCGAAAAGTCAAATGATAGGAAATTACTTTACTTCACTACTCCTTTAGTAAGTACCGCAAGTGCATGATTTCGAACAAATTTTATCAAAACGTTTATCTCTGTGACTTGAAATGACCCAATATCGTTACGATGAGAAAATGGAAGGAATGCATGATCCTCTCGGTGTGTTGTGTGTGCGCGCCCCATCAATCATTATCTCGCGATGATCGTGTGTTCTCGGCTGGTGGCTACTGAGATATCTCAAACAGACACCCAAACCAGAGACCGCTGGCAGAGAGTGAAATATGTTGTTATTTCTTCTTTTCTCCTTACATTTCATCTCCATTTTAATGCTGGGAAAGTGCATGCATGCTGTATACTGCAACCTTTAAGCAAGTGGTCAATATTGTCATAATTTTCTTGTTCGTACGTTCGTCATCATGTAAGCAATATAGCAAATTGTACGTTAGAAGATATCCATTGCATTACGTTTGGACGTTTGTTGTAATTTTCGCGAATGAACATTTAAACTGCCCAGCGGTTGTAGGTCATATCAAATAAGTCTTTTGCCCCCCCAGATATCTTGATAGTAGTTTGGTGAAATGTTGTGGACATCAGGACGGAGGTTTCTAGTCTACTTCTTCCACATCGACAAAAATCCCAACCATGTGGAGGACAACAGCAAGAATACATTTCTAAATGCCAAATTGTGTATCACGATCAGAGTGCGCACTCAAACTCAAATACCTGATCGCAAAAAATTGACAATACCCTGGGTCCGGATTATTTTCTTCTTGCCAACGAGGTAAACTAAAATAATCTAGTAAATCGCGGCACCTCTCTGTGGTAGGTCCTCTAGTCTAGCGCTACACATTGGTGGACACTGAGACAAAATGGAATCGAAAACTTGTTAGGGGATTGACATTTAGGTTGGAGATGATGATGTCACGGTTCGTGATGTGATGTTTTGGTGTCGCTGGTTGTAGCTTTTTTTACACGCACCGTGTAATCGTTTTTGTTTGAATGTGTGTGTGTGTGCCTGCATGCGTCGTAAATTGCAAGGTGTGCTGCTGTCTCTAGAATTTATAGACTCGCTGCCCGGGGTCAATGTGCTCCGCGATTATGATCGGTTCCGCCGGGGCTACTAAGAAGCAATATCTCAGTCATCGTTTTACAAACTTCTTGAGCATCGCAATTGTGTGGGAGCTCACTGTGGGACAGATCACTGTGTTTACCTTCGTCAGTCGTTCACCGTAAACAAACAAAAATGACACAGTTACTTAAGCTGAGAAATTTCCGCACTTTGAAGTTGCTTTGCGCGTTCCCGCTCTTTACCAATGACTATACAACAAGACCGCACTATGAAGGTTAATATTTTAATTGCTTTAATTTATACTTTCTCTAAAATTGTGTGAAAACATGTACCACCCATTCTTGCGATGAGAGAGGGTGAGTCATTGCGCTGCCATTGTGAAACGAAAGTGGTGAGAAAAGCGGCGGGCGCGATAAGGCAAAAAGAAAAGCCAATGGAGTGTGTACTAAAAGCGGACGATCTTGCCAATGTTTGTAATGTGGGAATAGAGAGAGGACTTGTCTGTTGCTTGTGGAGGACTGTTTTTTAGTTTTGCGCACCGAGACGCCGGATGTTTGTTTCTGCAGACACAATCAATCTAATCAGCGATTGTTTTCGTTTCTTCTCTCTTCCCTTCTCCCCCACAGATGAGCGGCAAGCGTTCACGTAGCTTCAAGTGTGCAGTACATCATCGCGATCGTGAGGTTTGTTCCGAGAACGATTTTCATCTGCTATTTGAGGATCCACCACTATTTCGCAGGTAAGTTAAGCGGGTTTCTTGGGACGAGGGATAAACTGCGCGAACTCTTTCTCTCTTTCTCCTAGCGAATGTACTGGATAAATTAAATGTGCACAGACACCACTACACCACCATCTCAACACCACACCACCGTTCGATCGCCGCGACTGGTTGGTTGGTGTGTGGGCGTTTGTGATCGTTTGTGGATATTGAATCGAATAATCGTAATGCGTTGTTGTTGCCATGTTGTTCTGTGGTGAACGCTAGGGACACATATGCTAATTCGAACAAAAAGCCTTTGATTTAATTTTATATTTTCTTCTCTTTCTTTTTCCCTTCCCATCTTATTCTATCTAGAATGGTGCACGTAATTGCAATGGAAGTGCTCCCCGAGGAGCGGGATCGAAAATATTATGCAGACAATTATTCATGCTGTCCGCCTCCGTTATTTGTGATACTAGTTACAATCGTCGAGGTATGTATCATTTCTTATTGTGTACCAATGTTTGTTTCAGCATTTTGAAGTTTCGCCAGAGCACACACCGCATTCTTCAGTTCGTTGCGCATTAGCAACATTAAATCTTGGGGGTTTTTATCCTCATTGGTCCTCATTCATGAACGTGTATGTATCGTTGGTGGATTGTTGGAAAACAAAACGATTAAGAAATTCTCTGCAAAAAAATAGGTGTTCGTCGCTTAACCTATCGATGCAGTCATTTGATTGCCTGTGCAGCTTTTATCTTACAAACTTGTTGAGA
>KZ061796.1:162590-183415 GCA_002091835.1 Anopheles maculatus
GGTGATAATATATCAAATTATGTTGCAGTTACGCTGTCGAAGAAGGATACGTTTGACAGCCGAACGTGATCGAACGTAGCAAAGCGACAAAATAAGCTATTGAGAGAGTCGGTGAGCTGTGAGTACCCCTGAAAATGCACCTGTTCAAATTATCAACACGTCGAAGTTTGTGTATAATTATCTGTTTTTACTGAGCCGTGTCTCTTCTGTTTGTCCCTTGCAACACACACCGGACAGAACCTCTTGACTTATGTCATGGAGTTTCGATAATTGGTCGTAATTTGACCGCACCAGAATTCGGTGAGCGAGAGAGCGTGCTCCGTAATCGAAATTTCCGAATCCGGAAGTATGAAGTAGTGTCTTGAGGAATCTCTTGGTAAAAAAGGTGTCCTACGCGCCGCTATGTTTGATGTAGATAAGAAGGCGCTAGTTTCGGTTAAATGTGAATTTCCTGTTCTACAATCGCTTTGGCGGGAGCTTTCAAATGTAGGTTGTAAGAATTTCTCACCTTTCTAGCCGATCCAAATGTTTCGACACTTTGAGCATTATTCTTCGCTATCCCAGGGACCTAGGTTTGTTGTGCTATACATCATATTTAATTAAAAATACATTTTGTTGAACCCCAAGACAAGACACTGTTTGGTAAGGTGATAAAGCAAAGAGTAAAAGTTTGCAAAGTATTTAACAGTTTACAATTTTGACCGAGCGCGTAAACATCATGTCCAAGTCAATGGCCGCCTCATTACACCTTGCACAAGGGGCACCAACCAGAATCCCAATGTTGTACTTATTGAATGATCCTTGATTCAACACGACTCTCTCCCGGTCCGTCCTGTTGGTGGTTAGGGTCGGGCATCAAGTGAATGAGAGAATTATTATGTGCGGAAAATCTGTTCGCTTACTGTTTCATAGCTCCAATTATAGGCTTTGTTTATCTCACCCGTAGATTGGAGGTAGTTAATAATAGCTGGTAAAGAAAATAAACTATTGGTAAGGGCGCGCATCATGATGCGCCGTATAGTCGGGGGCAGGGTTGTTTCCTGTGGAACCGAACAGAAGCAGAGCAGCGCGCAGGTATTAAAGAGTGCGAGTGGCATACACCTTTTCCCTACGGTGGTTGGATATACTTGATGATGATCAGCTGAATGTGACCTAACACACACTGCTGGTTGGTCAAGCAGCAACAGCAGGCAGATGTGGTGGCCGGCAGCTTACGGGCAAGAACAACCCGTTCGTCGAAGATCGAAGAGTGAAGTCGAACCTTTCGCGCGCGCGCGCGCTCTCCACATCATTAATCAGACGGCCAGACGGCGGCGCGCGTACTCGCTAGGTGCGAGGTGATATGAACCATGTAAATATTGAAGGCTTATGTGTGGATTTGATCTTTCAATTGGTTATTTATTTAGGGCAATTTTATGGATACTCCTCCGCCTAGATGGAGATCGTGGTGTGCGGTTGGAAGATGGTTTTTTTTTATTCGTATAGGATCACTGGTGACTTCTGATGCATCACAGGTTTAATTAATCCAGCTTATTGCTCAATTATGACACGGGTGATTCGTTTTCTGTTGCCGCTTTGTAGCTTTTGGTTGAAGGTTAATTGCAAAAATATTAAGAAACATGTGTCGGAATCTCTAAAAATGACTTAAAATTGGCTTGACATCACCGTTGTGCAGAGTTTGGTCGTTCTAAGCTAGCTACTGCAAGGAAAAACAAACTACTTACACCAGTTTTGGATACAGTTGTCTTCCTCGGGTGATTCTGTTTTGCTTCTTCATGTCCGGGCTTAATTTTACGCAATCGACCATTGCAGCCAACGTCGTCGCCAGAGCCGCCGCTGCCGCGTGTGTGTACAGAAGATAACCCAATTTGCAATTAATTTCAGGAATTCCTTTTTTCGGTGGCCTTCGTCTCAACACAGAATGCATCTTCTCTTCACTTTCGAGCGAAAAGGAGAATATGTTGCGGGTGTCGCAAAGCATGCAAATATTTATTCCTTGGTGCGTTGTCCATTTCAAACTAAAGCAACGTTACCGTGTGGCGGCAGGGACACTCTCATTATGTGGTTGTTGTGAATAAGAAAGAAGCTCACAATGCGGAAAGATCATAAAAAAAATATTTAAATTCAACACTACAGGAACGTATAAACACACGATCGCGAGAAGACAGACGAGAGAGAGAGCGAGAAAACGAAGGTCCTGCGAAAGAAGTAGACCACAGTCGTCCAGTCCACCATCGCTTTTTCCCCAATTGATCTGCACCGTGCGAGACGAAACACGGGTGTGATAGTGCTGGTTGTGGCGTAAATATCCGAAAGCATTTTCGAGTCTCAGTATATGTAAACCATCTCTTGCTGTTTGCTGCTTGCGTGTGTTTTTAAAGGCGCCGCTGCCGCTGTGTGATGCGTTGCGTTCGGTTTTCGGCATTTTCGAGTTGGTTGTGCGCGCGTACTCTTACGTACTCCACGCGCTAAGGACAACGCGCCTTGTTTTACCCAGCTCAGCTGTCAAATGCATTAAAGGGAGATCCCGCAACTTACCCACACACTCTACACTCGCTGCCACCTACTGAATTTCGGGTTTCTGTCCTTTCGTTTTGCGCCATCTTTGCTGTATAGACAAGGTGCTCCCGTGAAATGCAGTTTTTCATCAACTCTCGCAGCCCCGGTCCTGTTGAGTGCTTTGAATTATTACAGTTTGATAGTAACGCGAGGTCATTGGCTTTTTATGGTGTTGTGAGTGTGTGTGTGTGTGGATCCGTAAGGGCATATAGAGACGTTTTGAGGAAAGAGTTGTTACTATTCGGTAATAGGGGAGCATATAATTTGAACGAAGGGTGGGGGTGCGGTATTGGAGCACGGGGTTGCCATTGCTAATGACCGTTTTGCATGCACAGGATCTGGAGACGATGCGAACAAGTTGGAAATGCCACGAAGAATGGACGGAATGTGGGATAGCCACATTCCTAACCCTCGTGAAAGTCTTGGACCAGAAACGAACAACCCAACAGTCGGAATGGGAAACATAAAACGATAGAGGACTATTTGATTATTAAATAATTGAATACACCTTTACTGCAGCACCTTACTTCATTAGTTAGAAAGCGAAAAGTCAAATGATGGGAAATTACTTTACTTCACTACTCCTTTAGTAAGTACCGCAAGTGCATGATTTCGAACAAATTTTATCAAAACGTTTATCTCTGTGACTTGAAATGACCCAATATCGTTACGATGAGAAAATGGAAGGAATGCATGATCCTCTCGGTGTGTTGTGTGTGCGCGCCCCATCAATCATTATCTCGCGATGATCGTGTGTTCTCGGCTGGTGGCTACTGAGATATCTCAAACAGACACCCAAACCAGAGACCGCTGGCAGAGAGTGAAATATGTTGTTATTTCTTCTTTTCTCCTTACATTTCATCTCCATTTTAATGCTGGGAAAGTGCATGCATGCTGTATACTGCAACCTTTAAACAAGTGGTCAATATTGTCATAATTTTCTTGTTCGTACGTTCGTCATCATGTAAGCAATATAGCAAATTGTACGTTAGAAGATATCCATTGCATTACGTTTGGACGTTTGTTGTAATTTTCGCGAATGAACATTTAAACTGCCCAGCGGTTGTAGGTCATATCAAATAAGTCTTTTGCCCCCCCAGATATCTTGATAGTAGTTTGGTGAAATGTTGTGGACATCAGGACGGAGGTTTCTAGTCTACTTCTTCCACATCGACAAAAATCCCAACCATGTGGAGGACAACAGCAAGAATACATTTCTAAATGCCAAATTGTGTATCACGATCAGAGTGCGCACTCAAACTCAAATACCTGATCGCAAAAAATTGACAATACCCTGGGTCCGGATTATTTTCTTCTTGCCAAACGGGCGTGAGGTAAACTAAAATAATCTAGTAAATCGCGGGGCACCCTCTGTGGTAGGTCCTCTAGCCTAGCGCTACACATTGGTGGACACCGAGACAAAATGGAATCGAAAAACTTGTTAGGGGATTGACATTTAGGTTGGAGATGATGATGTCACGGTTCGTGATGTGATGTTTTGGTGTCGCTGGTTGTAGCTTTTTTTACACGCACCGTGTAATCGTTTTTGTTTGAATGTGTGTGTGTGTGTGCCTGCATGCGTCGTAAATTGCAAGGTGTGCTGCTGTCTCTAGAATTTATAGACTCGCTGCCCGGGGTCAATGTGCTCCGCGATTATGATCGGTTCCGCCGGGGCTACTAAGAAGCAATATCTCAGTCATCGTTTTACAAACTTCTTGAGCATCGCAATTGTGTGGGAGCTCACTGTGGGACAGATCACTGTGTTTACCTTCGTCAGTCGTTCACCGTAAACAAACAAAAATGACACAGTTACTTAAGCTGAGAAATTTCCGCACTTTGAAGTTGCTTTGCGCGTTCCCGCTCTTTACCAATGACTATACAACAAGACCGCACTATGAAGGTTAATATTTTAATTGCTTTAATTTATACTTTCTCTAAAATTGTGTGAAAACATGTACCACCCATTCTTGCGATGAGAGAGGGTGAGTCATTGCGCTGCCATTGTGAAACGAAAGTGGTGAGAAAAGCGGCGAGCGCGATAAGGCAAAAAGAAAAGCCAATGGAGTGTGTACTAAAAGCGGACGATCTTGCCAATGTTTGTAATGTGGGAATAGAGAGAGGACTTGTCTCTTGCTTGTGGAGGACTGTTTTTTAGTTTTGCGCACCGAGACGCCGGATGTTTGTTTCTGCAGACACAATCAATCTAATCAGCGATTGTTTTCGTTTCTTCTCTCTTCCCTTCTCCCCCACAGATGAGCGGCAAGCGTTCACGTAGCTTCAAGTGTGCAGTACATCATCGCGATCGTGAGGTTTGTTCCGAGAACGATTTTCATCTGCTATTTGAGGATCCACCACTATTTCGCAGGTAAGTTAAGCGGGTTTCTTGGGGCGAGGAATAAACTGCGCGAACTCTTTCTCTCTTTCTCCTAGCGAATGTACTGGATAAATTAAATGTGCACAGACACCACCATCCCAACACCACAACTCCGTTCGATCGCCGCGACTGGTTGGTTGGTGTGTGGGCGTTTGTGATCGTTTGTGGATATTGAATCGAATAATCGTAATGCGTTGTTGTTGCCATGTTGTTCTGTGGTGAACGCTAGGGACACATATGCTAATTCGAACAAAAAGCCCCTTTGATTTAATTTTATATTTTCTTCTCTTTCTTTTTCCCTTCCCATCTTATTCTATCTAGAATGGTGCACGTAATTGCAATGGAAGTGCTCCCCGAGGAGCGGGATCGAAAATATTATGCAGACAATTATTCATGCTGTCCGCCTCCGTTATTTGTGATACTAGTTACAATCGTCGAGGTATGTATCATTTCTTATTGTGTACCAATGTTTGTTTCAGCATTTTGAAGTTTCGCCAGAGCACACACCGCATTCTTCAGTTCGTTGCGCATTAGCAACATTAAATCTTGGGGGTTTTTATCCTCATTGGTCCTCATTCATGAACGTGTATGTATCGTTGGTGGATTGTTGGAAAACAAAACGATTAAGAAATTCTCTGCAAAAAAATAGGTGTTCGTCGCTTAACCTATCGATGCAGTCATTTGATTGCCTGTGCAGCTTTTATCTTACAAACTTGTTGAGAGCTTTTGCTATTTCACAAGCACTTTTAAAAAATCTAGATCACCTCAAAGTGTTTATCCTCTTGCGAACAAACACACGTCTTCTATTTGCTGCCGATATGATACCAGTATTTGCGTTTCTCACGTTCCAGTTCAAACCACAACAGTGCTCTTTACTGTCTTTTAAATTAGCGTCACACAAATCAACAATCGCTTCCATTGACGGATGCAATCTTCTTCCCCGTATGATATATAAACCCTTTTTGAGTAATGTTCTAGTAACTTTGCCTTTTAAAACGATGTTTATGTACCTTTCAATATTCTGTCGGAATTCCTCACCGTATATTTGATTGTGACTCGTGCCTTCCGCTCGCCAACACTGGTTTTGACCGACAAACCGGATGTCTGTCACTCTTACCTGTTGCTTCACTCCTTTCCGATTCTATTCATCATTGCTGGAGCGTGGTGTTGAAGCATACATACATATGATGATCGAAATCCCATTAAGATTACAGTGCAAGGCGCGCGCGCGCAAGCACGTCCAAATTCCGACAGTTCGTTGATTACGTGTTTTTCCGTTCGTTCGCTTCTGAAGCCGGCAATGCACCGGAGAACGCGGATGGAAAATAAAAATCGGATGGAAAGAAAGAGATGAAGCAACCAGTCTCAGTATTAGACGAGTGACCTGCTCTTTCTCCTCGCGTGACTCGTGATGAATAGCATCAAATCTCGGTGAAGTCGGTGCCGCTGAGGATGGATCCTAGGGTTTACCGGTTGTCCTCGTTCTTAGAACTAGTTGAATATGATCAGAATAGAGGAAGCTATGGGCACACACAAGTCCCACCTGTCAGCTGATGTCCTAGTGTGAGAGAGAAAGGTTGCCGAGGCTCGCCTGAAGGTACACGGTGCGTTTTGGATTATGACGAATAAAAGTACTTCCGTTTTGTGACCGTGCCACCACTCTTTTCATGCTTCCGCAAACGCCTCTTCCTTCCGATCGATTGTTCTTCCGAATGTGTCTACGCGCTTGAATAACATTTTCGGTACATTATTGCTCACAACTGCACCGCAAAAACAGCTGTTCGATCTTTCTTTTTTTGGGGTTCGTCCTGCTTTGTTGAAGCCTCATAAACTGCTCAAGGGATTGTTTAAGGAAGAAGCAGAAAAAAGGTGTAAAATGCTCGCACAATGCAGGCTGTTAATCCAACAGTAAAAGACGAAACAAAGTACGAAGCAGAAGGATAAGTGCTGAATCGTGATATACCAATCATAACTCCAACAGCAGCAGCAGCAGCAGCAGCAGCAGCAGCAGCAAGAGACTGCCGAGATTCGCCTGCTGATTGTTTCGTTCCACCGTTTGTTGGTTTCTCGCTGGACACACTGAGGATGTGGCGGCCAACCGGATGGAGATGCACCTGCACCCGGAGTAATGAAGCGCACGCGACCAGTACAAACGATGCACAAGCTTGATGGAATGAAGAACGCGAGGCACAAACGGTTGATCATGAGCCAGTATAGTTCTTCCGATGGTCCGGTGTCTCGTTATCATCGGTGGATCGAGTGTTGATCGTGCTCTGGTAGAAGGGAATAATTATACTGCAGGATATCCCGAACCGCAATACTTAAATCATGCGCAGTTGATCTGATTACCACAAATGAGGTGGTTATTGAAGCATAACAATTTTGAAACATACTTTGGTTTTAAAATCTACGCTGAATAAATGCAAAATGCAACAGTGAAGACATAAAATGACAGTTGGCGCCTAACGCATAGTCACAACAACAAAAATGTTGGAATGGAGCATCTGTTGCTGTTGGCATGATGAATGTCTCAAGTTCTCGTGTCCAGAGTAGTTATTATGTTGGTGAAAGCAAAGCAAAGTATTGAAAAGAGCTTAGTAAGCTAGTCATCTGATAAAAATGTTCAACAATCAATTTAAGTTTAGTTACTATTAGTTGAATATTACTCTCAATCAGTTGTAAAACTAAAAATTTTCTTTTATTTCGCTATTGTCCCACACATCCAGTACGAATAAATTTTTTGTTGTCGTCGTAATTGAAACAGGAAAAGGTGTTGAATTCATGAACCAGACATACACATCTGCTCCTGTATTATAACAGGGGACACGAACATCCTGTGTCCGGATGTGTAACCTGCGAGGAAGAATTCAGGATGCACAATAAACCAGGGATATGAACTCTGTCTCTCTCTCCGACTGAACGGAACTCGGAAATTCATTGAAAAAACGATCACGTATAACTGCTGCAGCACTGCAACAGAGGGACAGAGAGACCACCCTTATGCTGCTGCGCGGTGTTATTACCTACAGCGATGTTTCCCTTTTCTTCTTTTCACCTAGAATCCCGACAAATTTATATAGCGTTGCAAGTAACAGAAATTTATTGTTATGATTTTTGTTTGTTACTACAAACTTGGTGACAACTCATATTTTCTTCGGCACACTTTTCGCTTTGAAAGATTTGTTTCTGTTTTTGGCATTCAACTTAAAAAAGGTGTTTGCTTGTTGGACGACAATAAACGCAGCTCATCATACGCCTGCGCTAGCGTTCCAAGTGTGACCACCCTTCAGTGGAGGGAAGCATGTGTTTTGAAATGTTATTAATGATTTTTACAGTTCATGATCACCAGCAATCCTCCCATTCCATGCGAGGCAGTTGCCGCCACCCTCTTCAAGAAGTTTTATTCCGGGGGAATAAAAAAACTAATTAAAAAGCTCTCTAGCGCTCGTTCAGATTGTGTTGGTTCTCCATCATGGAGAGTTACATTGAAGGGATTGGGCGGAACCGCTAACTCTATCCAATATCAAGCCTCCACGTGGTGAACTGAAGATATTAATTAATTTTAATTAGACATTATATGGTTCCGGCCGAAATTGGGTTTGTTCTTGATCGAGTTATCAATTTAATTAAATAACTTGTGCAGGTATCAAACAAACATCACGCCACAGAATCACGATGTTTCCTCTGCTAAACTGCTCTCAAAGGAGGATTGTTTTTTTTAAGAATATGATTTTCTTTGCTTCATTAATGGTTGAGAGTATTTTCATTTTTTTTTTTCTGTAACTTTGAAGACATTTGACTGTTTTTCGAGAAGAAACCTTTCAGATATTCTCACCGCCCTTTTCTTCTGTTGTTGACTTGGTCGGACAGAGCAAACTAGATACGATGAGGTGGACCATAACAAATGGTTCAGTCAAGCCCAGCCAACCAGCCCAACCTGTGTGGACCTGCTGTCCGACTGTCCATATTCCATTCGGCGAAAAGAAGCTTGTACTGTACGGTGGTCGTGTAATTTCCCGTGGCCACACTGCGTTGGTAACACAGGTAACGGCGCGGAGTAGAGGTGCCAGAAGCGTAGCGTGGTGGGGATGGATTAAGAACAATAATTTTACCACGCTTTCGGAAGTCTCTCAGGCAGGAGAAGAAGCGGCTTACGTGTGATGCGGGGGCGCGCACAGACAATTAGTTCCGTGCGGATTGAAATCATCATCAACCGTTGCGATCGCGCGCGCTCGCACTTGCCTGTGGAGGAAATGTTGTGGTAGCGTTTGGATGGGAACACCCGAAAAAGCAGAGCAGAGCCTTCTTTACTTCGTTTTATAGAGCATCATTCCGTATAGAGCGTGTGGAAGAACTTGTGTGTGCGTCGGGCCGGGTGTACATTAAGCCGCGCGTTGTTAAGCGTACGGTACTGTTGCTTCAATTGTTTTTGGGGCCATGTTCTGGATTTTCGGGCACGGCTTCCATTGGTTCCGCCGTCTGTCGCTGGGATGCTTTGTTGCCGTGAAACGGATCATGTGGATTACACGCGGAGTACTAGACCACCACCACAGATCAATAATGCTACTTGTGAAGCTTTCAACAAACGCTCTTGGTGGTGTGTGCGATATTCTTCACCCGCACTTCGTAACGCGTCGAATTTCGAACAAATTATTGCAATTATTCCGTAATACATACTATTAGCGGATAATTGCTGTTTTTGCTATCGTATTTTAGGTATGCTAAAGCAAATGTTTCACTATAGAACAGTCGATTCCAACTATGTTCTTTGAAGAGAAACAGATGAATTACTCAATATCGTAATAAGATCATCCGTGGAGATCCGCCTTGACCCGGGAGATTAGCAACCGGATACAGTAATTAAACTACAAACATATGCAATCGAATGAGAAGCGGTCTTATTGAAAGTCAATGTCAATCAACAGTGTGGACATTCTTCATCAATTGGTGATCATCAGTTACTGTCGTTAAATGAGAAATTGATCTACACCGATGCGTCTCTTAACGTATCTGATAGATCCTTGCTTATTCCAACCGGGGCATCTGGAGGTTGAATATGATTCACAAGTTTATTTAAAGTAATCACAACCAAAACCAAGCGGTTCATTCACACACGGCTCACTCTCAATGGTCGATCACGATCGGTCTCTGGTTTCGCATCTTTGTTTATCAGAAATGCAACAGTTTATGCAATCCTAAAAATAGCTTCTACACTCTCCAACGAGAACCGTTCATTCATGGTTGTTGGTTTAGCGTGAGGATGTATCTTCTACCTACACCGGATACGGAAACATACGTCAACACAACATTTGATCTACTTTTGTTTGCCAGTTATATACGCGAAAAAATACTAATAACACGTAAATATGCTTCACTCTCATTTCCAGCTCGGGTTCTTCATCTATCACTCAGTAACGCTAGGTCCAGCGGATCCGGCGGGTCCGGTTCCGATCGATTCGATGTTCATTTACCGACCAGACAAACGACAGGAAGTGTGGCGATTTCTGTTCTACATGGTCCTGCATGCAGGGCTATATTGCAGAAGGAACTAACAATGTGCATGATTCTCTCTTTACAGATGGTTTCATTTAGGCTTCAATCTAATCATACAACTCCTTGTTGGGCTACCATTGGAGATGGTACACGGATCAGCAAGGATAGGTTGTGTTTATCTAGCGGGTGTACTGGCCGGTTCGTTAGGTAGGTTTTGAATAAGGGTTCTTACCACCGTTCGCTTATTCTAACATCATATTTGTATTTTTTTTTCTTTCATTTTCCTTTAGGTACGAGCGTATTCGACCCGGAAGTATACCTTGTAGGAGCGAGTGGGGGTGTGTATGCCCTGCTCGCTGCTCATTTAGCCAACGTAATGCTCAATTACCGCAATATGCAGTATGGCATTCTACGGTTACTAGCGATATTTCTATTTGGTAAGTTAGTTTTTTGCTTTATTGTTCATTATTTGTTTGTTACTAGATCTTTTTACAAAACTGTCTTTATGTCTCATTTAAATATTAATTGCTTATTCAATAATGTGTCCCTTTTTTCGTTTCTTTCTGTTTATTTTTTGTAAAATAATAGCGTCCTGTGATGTAGGTTTCGCCATCTATTCCCGATATTCGGTGGAACCAGCCAGTGGGGCACCTTCCGTATCGTATGTGGCGCATCTAACGGGTGCCCTAGCCGGGCTCACGATCGGTTTGCTGGTGTTGAAAAACTTCGAACAGAAGTTGCACGAGCAGCTCCTATGGTGGGTGGCGCTCGGTGTTTACGCTGCCTGCACGATCTTTGCCATCGTGTTCAACCTGCTCAACACGGTCACCGTTCAGAGGCTCGAGGAAGAAAGTGAAGAAGTGTTCAAGCAGCACCTATTCACCAACTTCGGTTTCTAGTGTGTGTGTGTGTGCGCGCGCGTGCCAATGAAACCACGTCGTGACCTTCGTTCCCCGGATCCTTCGATATCGAGCAAAGGATTCCATTCCTTCCAATATCCAGTGTCACACGCGGACCGGCACTGGGTAGTGTAGGTAGTACACACACCACATCCTGAAAGTGCGTTCAAAACGCCGCCTACCCGTAACCCACCTGTGCTTCTCTCATCGCGTCGTAAAACGAGAATATTGTCCACGGTGTCGATGGCAACAGTCTCTCCAACACGGATTGTCGAATATTCCAAAAACTCTCAGCGCCAACCTACTGCTACTCTCTCATTGCGAAGCCTTCCGGGAGCCGGTGATCGGTGTTGAGGCTTTAGTGTGAATAAGTATGTTGTAACCTACGTAATGTAACGTCCAAAGAGTCGATTGTGCGTGCGTGTGAAGCTGCTAGGAATCAAAACGGGGATACCACTGTTGCTCTCTTTGACGAGCTTTTGTGAGAGAGACAAAAGAGTGGATCTAAAAACACACACGGGTATCAGCTTATACTGCACACACACGCGTGCGGTCACGCCGCCGTACACACCTGGTCCTATCGCTCCGCATCGGACAACTCTGGGAAACTCAACACAACACCTCAGCGAGAAAACTGCAACTGAATGGAAGGCGAGAAAGTGCATACGAAATGTGATTGTACATAGACTTTATATTTTATTGATAAATCATCAACTACGCCAGCCAGCATCATCATCATCATCGCCACGGGGAAGGATCATCGCACTCAAACATTGTCCTTCCTCGCGTTGCAAAAGGAGGACGCACGCGTGTTAGGAGGATTGTCGGGGGGGAGTGTGCTGCAAACTGGCCGTTCGCAATCTAAACTAACAAAATACCAGTATACCAAAGACTGTGCAAGGGAGAACGACGCAACGAAGAACCTGATCCTCCATCCATCGTGTCGCCCAGGTTCTGCTGTTCCCTGCTTACAAAACTCCCGGACTCCTTCGGCATACCCACCAACAACTATGCTCCGTCCGTGTGTTTCACCGTTTCATCCATCACCATCCAATCAGCGAGCAAATAGCATCGATCGCTCGTTATCATCAGTTGAGTTCCTTTTTTCATCACTGTACAACAAAACTGCCAAACGAAATGGAAGTCGGATCGATGATTCGTTGCCGTGTGTGCATGCCACACCACTGTGCGATGCAACTGCCCGTAAGTAAGTACGCAACAACAGTACGGTGCCCACAACACACACATACACAATCATTCAACCGTCCGTGTCATGAACGAGTAGAAGAAAGCAAACACACACTCACACATCACTGCCGCCGAAGAGTGAAACATTTAACCGCGTCGCCTTCAAACCTCTTTTCGAGTTTAGATAGATAGCCAGAAAGCCAAATGTAAGAGAAAATTAATACCATAAATGCTGCTGCTGTGTGCACCACTCGCAGGTACGTACGTATAGAAGGGTATGCTCGGATAATGAGGTATTGTGGTAGTGTAAGGTCCCCGTCAGACACAGGGACGTACATCTCGACGATCCGACAAGCCGCCGGGTCGGTTAGTCCGGATATTCTTAAACTCGAAAAAGACACAACGAGGTCTGCGTTGCGTGTCACGTAAACCATTTATTTATTTCGCAATAAAAAATGACTCTTTTTGAAGAGGCTGCTGCTGTTAAGCGACTAGTGGTAGTGAGCATGCAAATATGACAGCAATAGGGAGGGTGTGCGCTCGCATATTCGCCACCGTGTCACCCGATTGTAGCAATATTATTGTTGTCCAGTACGGCGTGTAGTGTGTAGTTGATGAGGAGTGAGTCCCACAATATCCTAATACGGTGGAATGAAAGACTAATCCGCAGAGTGTGACAAAGATTTAGATAGAGAGAGAGAGAGAGGGAAGCGTTAGGAAAACAAAATGGAAGAACCGAAATGAAGGAGAGAGAGAGAAAAAACACGTTAAGATAATATTCAATAATACGGAAAATCACCAAGTCTAGTCAAATCTCTACGGAAATATTCTAATTATTGTATTGTATTCTAATTATTATTATTATTATTATATTATTATTATTATTACTATAATTAAATTAAACTAACTTAACTTAGCTCTTTTTGCTTTTCCCCCCCCTACACACGAAAAAAGGGCAAAAGAAAGGAAGAACAAAACACGACGCGACTATGTAGTGGAGAGAAGAGAGAAAAGAAAAAAAATCAACAACACAGCAGCAAATAAATCAAAACAGAGTTATTATCTAGGAAAAAAAAGCAGACCAAACCGCCCACCACCACCCCCACTCAGCTCCCCATGAAAAACCGAAACAGTTCTAAAGAAAAACTCATCCCTTTTGCTGAAATTCGATGTGAATGATGCATTGTGGATCGATGGCAGTTTTGATAGCTAGACGATAGAGTAGAAAAAACGAAACGGGCAATTAAAAAAATGCAAACGATCTCTACCACCACTGATGTCCCCTTTTCCACGCGAAGGGGAACAGCCACGCGTTTGAAGAAAAGAAAATGAAACAGAAACGAATCAACAATCGTACCAGAACAGAAACAGAACGTAAGGAAGCAAGCAAGAACGTTTCGGGCGCTATCAAACTTCTAGGTAAATAATTTATTTATTACACTCTTATATATTCAGTGCTCTACTATCGAACCACACCTACCTTCTGCCCTCGCTTCCCCTTCGTCACCATCACACTTTCCCTTTCGTTTCGAGAGAAGCCAAGCTTCTCTACTCAGGTACGCCACAGACACAGTATATCATGATCACAACAAGAAAAGCACCACCGTTCGTTCGTTGCTGGTGCACATTAGCAAAAGATGCAAATGAACAAAAAACAAACCCCCACTCTCAGTATTTCCTTGCTGTGCACGACCACGACCCTCACAGGTATAGGTAAACGATCTCACTAATTAAATAAAGCCCAAAAAATCGATATCATTATAACAAAAAAAACTGTGTGTGGCACACATTCTTGATCCACGGGGGAAAGCAGAGAGACAGAGGGATAAAGAGAAGGATGGAGCGTAGAAGAAGGGGTGGGTGGGTCACATCCTAGACTTGTGATGATTTGTCTGCTTACACAAACTTACACATACAAAACAATAGATACTGAATTAGAATTCCAGCAGTATATTGATGCATCTCTAGTTTGTTTTTTGTTTTGTTTTTTTTTTTCAAAGGACACACCAAAGATTATTAAACTTTTTGTGACGAGTGAGCAAACGCACTTGTCGACACAACACTACAAAACGGGGGAGGGATTATTTATTTTTCCTATACGAAAAAACAAATGGGGATTTTTTGTTTACCGCGCGAACACTCATGGACTTGCATTAACGGGCCTTAACTTCTTGTTGTGAGAGGAAGGAGGAGTGTGTTACAACATTCACATTCATTTGTTTTTTGATTTAATTTTTGCCACAACACACACCCCTGTTCGAAACCCGTCCAGCTAAATTCTACTTCACAAACACTCCAACGCGTACACACAGACACAAAAGTAAAGTTCAAACATTCATCAACCAATCATCCCTCCATACCAAAATGGCCTTTGCTGCTGACAAACAAACAAACAAAAAAAACGACGGAAAACTTATGCAAAAGTAAAAAAAAAACAACAAAAAACTGATAAGTAAAATAGGCAATCGGAAAAAGTAAAAACAAAGAATACAACCAAAATCACTTTCACTTAAAACTACTACCAATTACTCTACCCCAAAAATCCTCCTCCCTTGTTCAACCATGAGATTGATAATCCATTCGCGTGGTGAGGAGAGTATTTGTCAACGTAAACTATTTAAAACTAGAAATTGTTTGTGGTGTGTTGTACAACTCACACATACACACGCAAATAAATGCAGGAGTTTGCAATTCAGTCAGAAAAGCAGCATTCAAAACATGTAAACAACATCAAATGAACCTTATACCAATGGAAAACTCTGGGGTGCATAAAGGAAGACGTGTTTTTTTCAAGAAAATAATAAACAAAAACGCAAATGCATTGTAAAAACATTTAAAAAAATCGGGTATTGTTTTCCTATTAGAGGTGCGACAGTTAAAACATATCACATTTTTCTTATGACGTATATAAGTAGATCAGTAGATAAGATATATCACATTTTTCTGTTTTTTAGTATGTTACCAATTTTTAAACTTACGTAGACATTTTTTCCGAGTTTTTTTGGACATTTTTCCATTTGTGTTGCATGTTTGTACTATTTTTAATAAATATTTTTACTTTGTCAACTACAAATCGTGGAAGAAGCGACTTTACCAACATTCAACTCGTTGGAGCTACTTATTGCTCTACATAATGCGCTTTTCAGACACATCGCGTAACCCTCTTCACACTTTTTGTCGGTTGTCGGCACTAGACCAATCTGGGACCAATATCATCAATATATAATTCCGGAAGGATGTTTCCTTCAAACTTCGAACTCCAAAACATTTCTTCCAAGAGCATTATGCAGCTTCTGTTGTGTTTTGGTGTTGCCATTTGCTTCCGTCGAACGAATACAGTAAAGTTGTGTGTATTGTGCCACAGCAGCGAAAAATTCTAAATTAAGAAATGTTCGATGTTTAAACTAACTAGTTCGATTGTTGCAGGAGTTTCCTTTCGTTATGTGCTGATGCGTTTCAAATACTCCGCATAGCAAGAGTTGAAATCTTAATTACTTACTTATTGGGCGTTACTACCGCATCCCGGTCTTGTCCCTGCTCTAACAATCGTCGATACCGCTCACGGTCTAACGCTCTTTTCTACCACTCCAATATCCCAGTCGCTCCTTCTCTGTTTGGGCTTGCCATGCCATGTACCGTCCTAGTGGACTTTACGTACTGGGTCTTCGTCTGGTGCCATTCTAATGATCAGTGCACCAGAACCTGACGAGTCTAACTCGCTGTATTCTTACAGCTCCTAAGAGCATCTTCCTCTCAGAAGCATATGTGCGTGTTCGGACTTTACAGTCCCAGCTTCCTCCATCGCGACAGATGTTTCATGTGGAAGAGTTTCCTCAGGCTGTAGTATGATCGGTTTGCAGCCAGCTACCTATGCACAAGGTGTTGGTATCGGTGCTAAAATTTTTAATGACTTGATAGTTGACCTATCTGTACATAACCCATGCCTAATTCCACGTTGACAGGGTAGGGTCGCTGGTGGTGCCACCATCATTTTAGTATTTGTCTCGTTAATTGTGATATTTATATCATCAGTGCATAGCTGTATTGACGTATAGAAGATGGTCCCCAAAATTTCCACATCCTAGTCTTGGAGGGCCCTCTCCAGCGCCAGATTAAAGAGTTGACAGGCAAGCTCACCCCTCTAGCGCAGGCCTTTGTTAGTAGCAAAGAGTCCTGAGAGTTTTCCATACATCTTCAGCTGGCATGGTTTAGCTTGGTCGAGATTCCAAAAGAGATCATAGTGTCGTACAACCGTACTGTATAGTATAGTGATTAATGGAGCAACTCATCTAGGATATTCTGATACAGTCCCGTATTGAACGGCATATAAGATTCCCATTAACTTTACAAAAGATCTTCTGTCTGCAAACAGACACTGTCTTAATAAAAGCCAGATATCTCTTGCAGCATTAAGTCACACTCTCTGTTTATATTAAATTTCTCCTCCATCCTTTAGTAACATTTGGACTTAAACACCAAAATAGTTCTGTATTATTATATTCTTCTAACTGAAACAGTCAAAAGCTCTTTGGAAATGGCATCATCGGACCGAGTAAGCTGGCATAAACAACAATGTTGAGTATTTTCATCGAAAACAAATCATCGAATCATAAAATGTAAGCCACTCGTGTATAGATATTTTAGTATAGTTATTACAATATATTACACGATTCGAAACCAATCGAAAAACCATTGCTGGAATACCGTTCAAACCGTAATACTATTTCGCAAATCTCCAGAACACGCGCACTTCTCTTCCGGTGAGGGCGATAGGCACACAACATTAAGGATGACCGATTGTCTTTCCACTACGCTACGGCGGTATCAATTTAAATATTTTAGTCATAAGCTTCGCGGCGGTACCATCTATTTATTGGTCAACTATTTTCGGACGGACGCACGCACCGGTTCCGGTCATCATTAGAAGCGTTGTCACGTACACGAGATTTGCAGGTATACCGGCGGCATCCGAATACTAAACAGTGCCTTGCGTTGTGCGAATCTGCAAACGGAAGAATTCAAAGCCACGGTTTCGTTCGTGCTTTTGTAATGGTTTCCTGTCTAGGAAAATGGCACATATTTATTTATTGCGGTGCTGCTTATGCTTGCAAGTAAGTTACAGTTGTAGTAGTACGCACCTGATCATACTTGCTTGATGTATGTGATTGATGTTCTTCGGTGAAGTGCAATTCGGTTGATTGTCGCTTACCATTACCTTTTGCGGTGTTGGTTGGTTTGCTATTTTATGATTGTTTTTTCATTATCATAATAGTGGATTGTCCATGTTAGTGTTTGTCTAGGTTTCATTTTAGTATTTACGATCTATTGAAATTTTAAATACGGTTTTACACCATTTTTTCATCCGGTCCTGTTGGTGCTGTAATTACGGCTATTAGTGTAAGCTTAAGATACACTATTTATTAGTTTTGAAAAAGGGAAAACATTAAAAAAAACTAACACATCTTTAACGAAATTCCAAGCATGAAAAAAAGAGATACAAATAGCTTGAGGTAAAACAAACAATATAGCTCTTCTCATTCTGGTTTGAGGGCAATGATTGAAATAATTTCATCTAGAATCAAGTCACAAGGCATCCGCCGCTCCGCCATTCCCTCCTCCTTTCCCCCCTCCACCTCTTCTTTCCCCGCTTCCCCATTAACAATTTGATTAATTTCATTTCAGTGAACAACATTCCCATTTTTGATCGGTGCGGCGCACCGGCATTACACCAGATTGCACTGCACCCGGACAGCTTCTTCAACCCGACCCGAATGCAAATGGCATAGATTATTAGGAAATGAAGGTGGGCACCAACCACCATCTCTGTGCACCGTAAGAAGAACAAGAAAAAAAGGTTGATTACTTTCTAATTGGCCCAATTATCAGTGCATTAGCAAACACATTCTTGGCTTTTGGGTGTTGTTGCTTTGCCTTGCCCAGCTGTTGGTGGTGTGTAGGGCCCCCAGAACAAAGCTCTCAAGAGAATGGTGTGTAGAAGCACATTAACTAATCGCATGGACAGGACGCGATGCGCGGCGAATATGATGATGATACCCGGATTTCTAAACAAATATCCAATCTATCGGGAACATAGAACACGGGACGATAAGGTGTCTGTGTGGGATTACAATTGCAGCAGAGCATTTGCAACTGACAGGTGTTTTGGCTGCTGCTGCTGCTGCTGGACGCATTAACCAAAAACACACACAGAGCGCCGACCGAAGAAAACCCAACCGCCGGTCGTAGGAGGAGTGTGTTTACCGTTCCAATGCCGGCTGCCTGCCTGGCGCCCGCACGGTTTGGTCGGTTTATGATGGCGCCTCTTTGTTCCTTTGGCCAGGGGAACGTTCTCGGAACACGAACTTCATAAAATAGAAAAAGACAGATGAGTTTAATGAGTTCTACCCCTGGCCATCCCGGCTCCTCTGCCAACTTCTGGATAGCTCAAATCCGATAGCAAACAGCAATTATCCGCTAATAGTATGTATTACGGAATAATTGCAATAATTTGTTCGAAATTCGACGCGTTTCGAGGTGCGGGTGAAGAATATCGCACAAACCACCAAGAGCGTTTGTTGAAAGCTTCACAAGTAGCATTATTGATCTGTGGTGGTGGGGTCTAGTACTCCGCGTGTAATCCACATGATCCGTTTCACGGCAACAAAGCATCCCAGCGACAGACGGCGGAACCAATGGAAGCCGTGCCCGAAAATCCAGAACATGGCCCCAAAAACAATTGAAGCAACAGTACCGTACGCTTAACAACGCGCGGCTTAATGTACACCCGGCCCGACGCACACACAAGTTCTTCCACACGCTCTATACGGAATGATGCTCTATAAAACGAAGTGAAGAAGGCTCTGCTCTGCTTTTTCGGGTGTTCCCATCCAAACGCTTCCACAACATTTCCTCCACAGGCAAGTGCGAGCGCGCGCGATCGCAACGGTTGATGATGATTTCAATCCGCACGGAACTAATTGTCTGTGCGCGCCCCCGCATCACACATAAGCCGCTTCTTCTCCTGCCTGAGAGACTTCCGAAAGCGTGGTAAAATTATTGTTCTTAATCCATCCCCACCACGCTACGCTGCTGACACCTCTACACCGCGCCGTTACCTGTGTTACCAATGCAGTGTGGCCACGGGAAATCACACGACCATCATGCACCATGGAAAGCTTCTTTTCGCCGAATGGGGACTATGGTGAGGTGAGTGAGGGGCTTGCGCTGGCTAGGCTTGTGACTGAACCATTTGTTATGGTCCACCTCCTCGTGCCGGTGTCTCCGCAGCAGTGAGAAAATCTGATGAAAGGTTTCTTCCCGAAATATCTTCTGAACTTACCGAAAAAGGCTCACACGGAACACCCCGATTCGGAGAGCGACCAACAGATAGGCCGGCAGACGAGCCCAGAGTTATATTACACCAATGCTGATTGTCAATCGTCTTTCAACAATGTGCTTTCAATTATTTGCCTTCCATCATTATCTGTGGTATCATTATAAGCTTTTGCCCTTCATTAAATGCACTAAATTCTTCCAGATCATATAATAAGCAATTAAAAATGTTTAATACGCCTTACTTGGGTGGAGGATGAGGCCCGGTACTAAAACACAATGGCACACGTTTAATTACCTTCGCATTTTGCTGCGCTCCGAAATGAGTCCGCTGATAGTTGTTATGAGGCACACAAGGGTTGCATACTATAACTGATACGGAAAGCAAAACTCTGACCATGGTGGTGGGATTCTTGGTCGCGAGAACGATGGTGGAGTTGTGAGCAGTAAAGAAAAAGTATTAATACTTCTTTTTTATATTCCTTAGACGACGAGACGACAACAAGTGGAGCTGATCGGTGCTGCAGGTCTATCGTCCATCCATCCGTTATTGAATGAGGAAGTATCTCATATTAAGAACATATTTTAAATACCTATTTAAGCTAGATTAATGACACAATAATTGTACGTGATCGTGTATTGTACCGTACATTTCGAATTAATCATCTTTAAGGATTGTTCGTGCGCAAGCACCATTTAAATCAAAGAAGTTGTTTTTCTTTTCCATTGGATTCCATCATTATATCCAAAAATTTCATCTTTCAGAACTCAAACAAATGTTTTTGGGGTTTATTTTAGGCAATTAAATATTTATTGTAAAAAAATTAGTGAAGCACTCAGTGTTTATAGTATTTTCCATTGATAATTAATACTTTTTCTCATTTTTTAGACAATCCCTTTAAAATTCGTTATCCAATGTGTGTCTTCTTCCTAATTGGCAAAGTTCGAAGATCAGTCAGATTATGTTGCACCGATCGGAA
>KZ061796.1:189405-246681 GCA_002091835.1 Anopheles maculatus
TCGGAAGATTCAGTTTTGAATACATTGATTTTCTTACTCGTCATTACCTGCTGGGAATAAAAGCCTCATTTCTCATCACCGAAAAATCTCATAATGATCTTGCATTTCTTTAAGCAATTAAAATTGTTATCATTGCTTTTTTGTTTGCCCCCGGTGAGACTAGACAATCCGTTGGCATTTCTCTCATCACCTAACAATCTCATTTAATGGCGGCTTGTCAATGCACATCACAAAAGAAATGTAACAAGAGCCATGCAATGGGGCTATTTACAGCGGACCAAGAAAAAGAAACAGAATGTATTTCCCACCAAGCCAAACACAATGCAATCCCCAATAATCATGAAATGTTATCACAGCAATAAATATAGCAGTTCCTAAATACCAAACTGGCCGAAATTGTTACTAAGAAGCTAGTCGAGCGGGGTGGAATAAATCTTCCACCGTAGACGAAAGAGAGTACAATAATTACAACAATTAAAATTGTGAACTGATTCACACAAATTGACGAGATGCATTACTTTGGTTAAGCGTTAAGTTTACACACAAGAAATGACAATTCTTCTCCCTCTCAAGAAGTGATGCCAACGAGTAAAATCGATATCGACTAATGAAGGAGGCCCGAGGCTTCACCGGACGGGCAAAAAGAGACACGTCATTCAAATGTCCTTATTTAATTACGTAGCTAAAACCCCAATAAAGCGGGAGTTTAAAAATATTTTCACTATAACAATCAAACCAACTTAAAGTAATCCAACCGAACGAGTTTTTGAGCGTCCAATATTGCGCACAAATCGAAGGCATTTTGGGACTGATTGCGATAGCGGTTAAATATATTGAATCGGTCCGAAATGATGCTTCAATGTGCTTTAATTGCTTAAAAATTCCTCTACTTATCTTCAAGATAAAACATTTTCCATTTGTACCGTAACCACTTTCTGCGGTAATATTGATATGACTTTCGTAAAGTGATCATTACGCGTGATCATACCAACATAGTGGCCAGACCGTATTCACCATTATCGATCATCGACTCTGCCCTACATAATCTTACAGGCTGGCGCATCACAAACAAAAAAAAACCCCTCATCGGTGACGCTATAAGCTTTATGACAGATCAGATCAAAAGGATGCTCATCTTGGTCGCAAATTAAACGCCACTCCACTAGCGATAACTAGTTATCAACGTTTGATGCGTTCTGTGCGCGAAGCCGATTTCAATCCACCTTCATCAGAGTTTGAAATGCAAAACGTTTAACGTTAACGATAGGAACGTTCCAACAAAACACGCCACTACAACACCAGTGGAGCCAGCTCTCCACCGCGCAATGACCGAAGGGCATAAAGTTTTACTACATTGCGGCAATCTCTCGTGTGCATATTCATTTATATATTTGGAGCAACTCATACACACGCACACGCACACACAATTCCCCACAATGATGAAAGACTGCGACGACAGTACCGGGACGATGTTGCTTCTTGCGCGAGATGCATGTAATCAAGTCAGGTTGCAGCCTTTTTCTCAATCTCGTCCCCGACGACGAGCAAATGCACCCGATCGTGGCAAGAATAGCTTCCAATAGTCTACCACCGAACAGGTGACGGAACAGGCGCACACGCTGACGGACGTCGCTTCTCATCTGTGTGTGCGTGTTTGCGTGTAAGGTATGCCTACCAAGGAACCTAAAAAGGACCGGGAGCAGGTGAAAGCAAAGGGGATATAATAACCACATATTTCACTCGACCATTCTCCGACCGTGCCAGGCAACAACGGCTCCGGCTGCAGAACAGGATCATCGAGATAATGATTGATGATGCGCGAGAAGACCGGCATCCCTTTAATTTTCGCAATCGGTGCCTGCCGGGTAGATGTAGGGAGGGTGCGGCAAGAAAAAGAAGCCGCCCAAAACATCAGGCGCCTTCCACCTCCACCTCCTCAACCACCACCACCACCATCGTCTTCTATTGGCTTCAAAGCCCGTAAGGCTACTCGTGACCCGAAACAACCCGTCCCAGAAGCTAAGTGAATCGATTTTCCCGGCCCCATGTGGGTTGATAAAAGTTAACGACAGTTACGACGCGTCGAACGTTTTGCACTGCCGTTTGTGCCAGGCTTCCGCAGCTTAGAACCATTTTGTGTGTTGTGTTTTGGTTTTTACTGTGTTTCCGTACAGCTTTCCAGTCTAATTTGATTAGCTGCTCGGTGTCGACTGGTTCATCGACCGGTCTGCAAAGTGGCACAACACTAGGCAGTCGGTTAGGCAGATTGTTACAAGCCAATAAAAGTGGGTGGCGCCTGCTGGAGCGCTTCACTGATTAGTGTTGTAAGGGGTGTTTGATGGAACGTGCCCAAAACAGTGTCAAGGGAGGCTATGTCTGCGCCTTGTTCGTTTCCTTCGGGTGGAACGTGTTGATAATCGTTTCGGGACAAACAACAGTCAAATATTATCATTTATCTTCGTATTTATCTGAAACTATAAAAATGTTTTCGTCAACTCTCTTTTTCAATTATTGAAGTCGTTTGCTTCCATTGGCCGATATTAGCAGGAGTACTCGGCAGGCTTTCCTTTCGTTTGGTTCTTTTTGTTCTGCCCTAAGGATTTCTTGAGCTGAATAATCAATTCTTGGAACAGGGAAATACAGGAGCAATTCTAAGGTATAAGGTATCTTTCTATATATTTAACGTAAGAATGCTTTTTGGGTTTTCGGGTTTTTCCTAATTGATTTGTGCTCTACGTCACCATAACACAAACTCAAATGTCCTTAACAACAAGCAGAGAGACCTCTCAAACATTTAGTGCCTAAGAAGAAACAACAGAACTAATAGTGCTAAGCTTGTTTCCTCAATAAGGACTAATTGACGTATGGACGTATGACGTAGGACGTATTGACTAATTCAGAGCTCAAATAAAATGTTTCTGAAGTATGGTGAAACTGATTGTGTAGGACATTGAGCAAACTATTAGGATAACACTATGTCAATGAAGACCGCCTCCCCGTACGCAGGACTGACTATCCAGCTACGGGCAAAACCAACAAATAGCAGGTAAAGACCTACTGAGGTTGTACAGCCAGAGAAGAAGAAGAAAAAGAAGTTCATGTGACAGATAACAAAAAGAAACATGAATTGAATCCTATTCGAACCGTTGGCCCTTATGTAGGACTGACTATCAAGCTACAGGACAATTTGGTTAAGGAATCCAGAAATATGAGGAAAATACTTCTCTAGTTTGTTTTGCTAACGTAAGAAAAATTCATGCTTCTGAAAGTCCGACAGACAAACACAACTGCTTCATATACTATACAGAACATGAACATCACCAAGGCTTTGTTGGATTTTAACTGACTAAAACTATCCCGTACCTTCAGCACTACTCGAAGATCACCCATTAGTTGATAACTTTTGTAGTAATAGTATAGACGTATATGTCTAAAAATTACGTCGCCGCTATAAGACAAGCTGGTTGTGATCTTTGGTGTATCTGGTTTGCGATCACCAACTAAACTACATATTTAGCCTTAAGCGAATATTTGTTGTTTCTAAAAATTTTAAATGGTAGGCACAGTCTACTGCTAAGACACTGAAACAGTCTGAGCACCTTCTTATTCGACCCAATCACCTCTTTGCTGAAGAAAGACCATTACAGGTTTAAACCATTTGTGTAATACACTGCCAGTGACAGATCAAGATCCTTGAATCCCCTAAACAGAATTGAAGTTTGGAATTGAGCACATGATATCCAACCTAACACAGAGCTAAAGAGATTCATAGGCCTTCATATGAATTAAATATTAATTTAATTCTCGGGGCTCCTAGCGTCTGCTTGGTGAGCTTATGCTATGATCCGTTCCTGGGTATACAAGGTTGAATATCAGGACGCACAAAAAACATGTCTGTCCTGATGCCCTGATTACAACTCTCTGATCACCACCCTGAGTTTCAAATCCGCAAGGTGAGCACGAAAATAGCATTGTCCTGTTAAGAACTGGGTCTTATAGAACTCAACTTCTCTAAAATATCCAACTGGAAATATCAGGAATTAGCTTGCAGACAAAACGTTCAATCCTGCTGTCATTGTGCCCTTGTGGAGTTTAGCATCCTTTAAAATGAGAAGATCTAGTGGTAAGATTCCAAAAACTACAGAACAAGATTCGTACGAAGACTTCTGTTTAAGTGTTACTAAAGATCACTTTAAAATCGTTGATAATTGAGTTATAATTAGGTGTTACAGTTTTGTGAGAATTGAAGCTGAATAGTACACATGAGTTTATAAAAGATCTACAAATTCAATGAAGGATGATATTAAACGATTAAACAATATTAAATACAACGGATTTTTTTATGATTGTGACACTAGCCCATTACACTAACTAACAACAGCATCGCGTAAAGGAACTTTATCTTATCATAAAGAGGATATAGTCAATAAAATAAGAAGCCTAAAGTGAGAGCTTAATTTCCAAACCTAAGTTGCATGGTCAAAGATTCTCGCCACTGGAGCACTCTACTAAAGAAAACATGTTTGTGTTTGTACATAATTGAGAAAGTTATCGCCAAAATTTTCATTACACAAATTACAAACACAACAACCAAGTAAGTAATGTTTGATGGATTACTTCCAAGAAATGCAAGATAAAACGAACGCGAAATTAAAAATCGAACCGTTGGAAGACTACACAAACACCGGTAGGCTGTTGTGTGGCTCCTGCGCGCCCGATCCTTTCATACATCTGACAGCTGACTGGGGACGACAAGCCGCGGCACGGCTAAACCACGCCAACACCAAAAGCAACCAGCCATTCCTCACTGCAACGCACTTTCCGCACTGCAGCGATTGTTTGAGTCCGATCACTTTGCATGATCGCCGAGGAACCGAGGAAAAGAAAAACAAGAGCAACAAAAGGTGATCATGGCAGCGGCGCCTTTTAAAACACGCAAGGTCCTGAAACGTCACCTCTCACGTCCTGTGCCGCCGATCGCATTCTGGCATTCGACAATGCTTTAGGACATTTGTGCCACCGTCACACCACGGTGAGATCCACGGGAACATCATCCACTGGTTGGGCCAACCAGTTTTCACCACCTTGTTTTTTTCTTTCCTTTTGGGCAGTTGGCAGTTCTTGCCGTAAAGCTGCATTCTTTCGTATCTGCAAAACGACAAGGTCCTTAGGTTCCAGTGCAGTGGGCAATGGCGCTCGTGCACCCGTGTGTGTGTGTGTTGATAAATATTGTAATATTAAATGAAATATTTCATTTGCTTTTCACTTTGTCTTCCCCTTTTTTCTTGCGAGGTTGGCTTTTGGGTACGCGCAACCGTCCAGTGCTACATATTACTTAGCGCCAAGTTAGCGCGATGACCATCGTTCAAACATCCCACACATCCAGCCGAACGCCGGCCACATGTAAATATTTGGTGGGCACATTTGGAAGTCGAAATAAATAACAGAAACAAGATCGGTGACAGCAAAGCGAACAAGTATGCGGTTTTTGCACAAGCCAGTGTGGGCTTTTTTTATCTACTCCACGGCTTCCCAGACAGACACACCACACTCGCTGGACATATAAATTCGTTTGTCCGGGATTCCGGGATCGAACGTTCTACAAAAGGCGTTCTATGGGGTGCAAAATATTTGCATGCATGCATCTTTCTCTTCGCAGGTTTCTCCGATTCTCAAAACCGTTCTCGTTTTTGGGATTGACCCGCGTAACATGTGCTGTCCGGCGAAGATGTTCGGTAAAGGGGAATTCTTGAAATTAATTGCTAATTGGGTTATCTTTGGTACACGCGTGGCAGTAATGGCAGACACGGATCGTCGTGTAAAAAGCACGAGAAGGGAAACAAAAATCACGTGTACGACGAGGGCACGCGGATCGGCAAGTCTTACTGGCTTGAGATGAAAAATGCAAACGAACTTGAAGGACTGTTATTCGCGTCCAAAAACGAAATCAGAATTATGGACTGTAAAAGAATCCAAAGAAGGTGTCATTTTTGCACACTTTTAATCAGTGCTTAATAATAAGTGATATCGAAAAGAAGAAGTTTTTCGAAAGATGAAACTGGGTGCGTTGAACTGCAGCACGTGTGAAACTTGCTAATATGGCGCATCATTGTCCGTTCCATCCAACTTCTCTCTCGCAAGTGACACATCGGTGTGCAACAGTTGCGCTTGCTTCTGCTTTGATTCCACCGACCCTTAGCGCCGGTGAGGTCAAGGACAGCAGCAGCTATGTATGTGTTGTGCTTGAGGCGTGGTGAAAGCATGCCACTTAATGTGCCCTGCCCCAAACAAAAACAATCGCACAATGGATCGTACCGAGATCAGGAGCACATAACCCGCTTAAAGATGAGGTTAACATAACCCGGTTTAGATGAGGATAATTAAAATGTAGAAATGGATTTTGTCGCAATAACATTTACAGATACTACTAAGCAGGAATCGCAATTGCAGCAAGTATGTTGTAATTGTTAAATTCACATGTTTTGAGATGTTCCTTGCTAGTTATTCCTGAATATTGTCATTTTTTTGAGCGGTGTCGAGAAACTGCGATTGAGTTCAGTTTGACATGTAACATATTTATTTACTTATTATTTTACTTTACTTATTAAAAAGTTTTTCTCTCCATATTGTAAAGAGTAAAAAAAGTGGGACAGTTTTCATTACATTCTGAAATTGTCTGTTTCATTCTTAACATCACCTAATATCAATATTAATATTTAAGAAAATCCCACCAATATTGAAGATCTATTATTAAAAATGTAGTGACTCCACATTCATTCAACACTCACTATGCACTCGTGCTGAATACGTTCATACCCGTTTCTGTATGTACGCAAAGGAATGATTCTGTGCTTAACATTTATAACTACGTGCTGCAACTGTGACAGCATCTGAGAACGTTTCCCTCAATAATTTCGTGCTCTGGAGCCTCAATTAAAGACTGTTCTCGCGGCCATTACCTTAAAAGTAATTATACTTGCTCAATTAACTGGTAAAGCCTGTAAATGATGATAAATATTTATTAAGAAAATATGCAAACCATAATGAAAGAAAATTTCCATAAAGTGTTTCAGTACAAGCAAGTTGCATTCATTGTGATTTTCTTTGTGTGTTTATTGTTAATTATGCAAACATGTGAAACATGTCAAAGTGAACAATCAACCTGAAATGTGTGTTGTTTTGTGAACAAGCATAAAAGCCGCTCCAGACGAAGCGCAAACTAGATTGCAAACTAAAACGCGAAGGCTGGCAGTAATGTCATACCATACGAATTTGACAGCATTTTGTTCGCAAAATCGTAGTTGCGCTTGGATTTGCGCTTCGTGTGGAGCGGCTTTAAAGCCCGCTCCAGACGAAGCGCAAACTAGATTGCAAACTAAAACGCGAAGGCTGGCAGTAATGTCATACCATACGAATTTGACAGCATTTTGTTCGCAAAATCGTAGTTGCGCTTGGATTTGCGCTTCGTGTGGAGCGGCTTTAACCTCCGATAACAATGTTAGTAGCTAAATCATGGGCTTCACGAACTCCTGCGATCCACAAGAATTCAACAACATACAAAATGCACAATATATCGCACACTGAAACGTCCAGGCGTTCTCGACTGATATGAGACCTGAACTGAATGCTCGCGGAGCACGCCAAAGTACTTGCAATTTCGAGCGGCGGGCACTATTTTTGGCGTTGTGTGGAGAATTACAATTAGTTGTTTGGCGATGCTGATATTCTAACGGTGGTTAAAGCCGGCAGGTTATAATGGATAGGACTAGTGATGAGGATCATCATCTTTGTCTCACCAGGAAGATGCATCCGATCTCCGGAGTCGAACCTGGCGGAGATCGAATGCAGCCATGTATGGAAGAAAGCAGCCCTAGATTGCGTTTCCGAATATGTTTCAGATACCTTAACGACACTTTTCTGATTAAAATCTTTACATTGTTCAATTGCATGTCTAATAGTTAGGTTTACTAGCTTTTGCATTCTGCACGTTTCTCAGTCAGTTAGCTTCAACTATCATCCATTCAGCAAGATGAAGGCGCGATTACAGGTGAACTTCCCAACACTAGCATTATGTGGTCACCTTTACAGCATATTAGAACTAACCCTACACTAGCATTGTGTGGTACCCTTTACAACAAATTAGAACTAATTATTTAGAGAGTATTCAAAGACCGATAGTAAATTACCAAAGTTATGTATTACAGACTGCATTCTAATAATGTGGATTTTCCAGTATACGTTGTTTCTTTCCGCACTGGACACACTTCACAGGATTATGAAGGTACAGTGTATTTTTACCTAAAAATTATTTATATGCTTATTGATGTCCCGATATCTCTTGATAGTTTTATTTTATTTTTTTAACACCTAAAAGGACTCTAAAAATACGAACATTTTTGAGGACTAATTGTACAGTAACAGCAACAGCTTCTAGTACAACAGTGCTAACCCTATAGTGCCCTATACTAAATCATAAAACAATTTAACTATCCAATTAGATGTTTGGAGTTAACATGTTCGTTAGCTATGTGTTATCATGAGGTCTTTGAGCACACGTTCTCTATTGTATTTTGCCTTTTCTAGTATATAAAAGATCAAGTGCTTTTTCCAGTGTATAAAAGTGCAGTTATTTTGCGAGATTCATAATAAATAAACACATAAAGGGCGGCCCGGTGGTGATGCGACAGCGGCGCCGGTCTTCACACGGCAGGACCGGGGTTCAAGTCTCATCTGGGCCGTTCCCCCATAGTGAGGATTGACTAACCAACTATGCGGTATCAATTAGTCTAGTAAGCCAGAAATGGCAGGCATGACCTTAAGAGGTCGTTAGGCCAAGAAAGAAGAAGAAACACATTTTAGAATTTGGCATACAAAGGACATCTTACGAATGCAAGGAAACTGGATTGCAAGGATATTATGTATATTTTAAATTCAATAATGATATGGTTGCATGTCACCAAAGTGTCAATCTTTTCGTTCGTTAGTTTTAGTGTCCACGATATAGACCATTATCAAAGCCAAAATTTCCTTATCTGATCAGCACAATCTAGAGATTTTGTAATGTAGATTTTGCAGACTGGTATCAAACAGAAGTCATCAAGATGCCATCAGGATGCCTTTCAACCAAAGTGTCTATGATAAAAACTCTTGCTGTCAACCTTCGACTTTGCTAAAAATTAACTTCTGAGCCTACGATGTCATAAATCATTCACGAAGCCACACTAAATCAGTAACTAGTGCTTCAGTAACATGCCTTCCTCTTCTCCTTTGGCCTCCTACAATCACAGAAGGTTTTGGCGTGCCATTACTAGCTTCCTGAACTTGCTTTATTCATTACTTAGTCCTGTGTATAGAGATATAGTCCAGACACACAGGATTTGATACGTATTCCTTTCTGCTAGCTCTGTTGTCTAATCATCAAGACGTCTGGAAAGGTTTTAATTCTTAATGTATTCTACCTTTTTCATGATCGAATCCATCATATCTTTAGCTGCAGAATCGATTCTCTAAGTCTTCATATCCTTGTCGGACTAAAACCTGTAACGGTTGTAATGCCAAAAAAAGAAGCAAAAAACAAAATGCCTTATAAATACTGCAAAGTACGCAGAATTCCGTGCAAATCGAATCGAACCCAGCAAATTGGTTCGTGCCATATATTTTTCTTTAAACTTCACCGCATACCGTTTCTCACATCCCGTTTCGGTAAAGTTTTTTTTTTTTTTGGAAGCACCGAAAGGCATAATTTCCCTATGTGTTTCACTAGGCTAAAGTCATTTCCGAATATTCCGCTTCACTCACCCACCAAAAAACAAAAAAAACGAGTTGGTTGTTCCGCTGCACATCACTCGCTTATGAACCTTTGCCGTTAGAGGGTACCTTTTAGGGTGAACCGTTGCAAACCGATGAACCACGCGTTCAGATGGATGGAAATGCCACAATTTGGCTATTTAGGTATTTCCACCTGCCTCGCAGTCAGTCGGCGAACCTAATGGGCTTCAAGCGTAATCATGGTGTTGGTGGAACATTGGAGCTATTGGAGAGTGAAAAATTATTAGCCTGATGTGGTTGGATCGGGCGCGTTGTTGGTGTAAGATGTGCTTCAAAATAACACCCAAATTTTCTCGCTCTTATTGTAATATAAATACAAGAGTGTCATCTACTATAGAGGAGCTTAATTTTTAATCTAAAAGGTCCCTTTTTGATCATGATCGTGTGCATAAGATTGAAGGTGGGTATGGAAAGAGAGCCTTCCGAGTCTTCGGAGTCTTCTCGACTCCAACATATTCACCCACAGGCATGATAATTTATTCCAGCAGTGTGTGATGGCGGCGGCCTAACAGCAACAAAAAAAGACAGACCTTCGTGTGGGGTTCGCCATCCAGATTCGCCTTGAACGGCACCCTGTTCATGGTACAAGGGCGCACCACAATCGGGCTAACTGATGCTCTCTTGCTATGCAAAAAAAAGGGTAGGCGCGTGTGTGTGCTGTTGTTGTGACCATCGAAGTGTAGCAGATTCCAACGCCAAAGTCACACTGTGTTTTCCCTCATTTATATACACATACGTGTAGCAACTAGGAAAGTTTTTATTGTTTTCCTAGGTTTAAAGAATATCGTGCACTAGAGCTGCTCGTTGCATTAAGTGCATCTTTCTTTTTTTGTATCGAGAGCCCTTGCTGCAACCCTTACGGTCGATCGTTTCGTTTCTTATGAACTGTTGTGTGCTTGGTGGGATAGAGAGTTAATCTTCGGTGGATACTTTTTGACATTTGTTTGTTTCTGCACATGACATAACGTATAGGCAGCGCCGGCAACCACAACAATACGCCCAAGGACGAGCAAAAACAGGGCATTAAAATGCAAATACTTCCCTTTTTTTCTCTCCTTCTCTCTCTGCTGAACAGTACGCAGCAGTCGTATAACCCCAACACTGCTGAAAAATGGGACAGGTTCAAGGAACTTTCCCGGCGGCACTTGCATGGCGTGCGGAGACAAGATGGCGCAGAGAAGGTCATTGTCACTGTGTATGAAAATTTGCTGGTGCTGGTTCAGCTGGTGCGGTTTGCCCCGAGTGTGCAACAGTTGTGTTGTGTAAGGTACGCTCTATGCTGGAGCTTACTTGAGTTCTTCTTCTGCCCATACGAAGATCCCCATGCGTTGGGTTGCGGTTCCCATATTGTGTTCGGTTACGCTTGAATCCTTGGGTTTTCTTTTGCTTTGTTTTCAGCAGTAATAAGGTTCTAGCTTAAGAGACCCCGAGACATTGACGAGGTGCCGACGCTGCACCTGCTGCCCTTAGAGTCAGTCTGCTTTCCGATAGACGTATCCTTGTGTTTTTTTTGCTGCCCCCAATGCGCCGTCTAGACCTGATGAAGCACGTGTACACACGCTTTTATTCTTCCTTTGGGTGCTTCCACAGATGCACCCAGCGAATCTTGGGTCCTTGTACATTTGGGTGTGTGTGTGTGTTCGTGTGCGCATTCTCAAAGGTCGACGACACACCGTTTCCGGAAAGTTAATTTCGTTTTGGTAATTTCATCACGCCATGCCGGTTAATGCTGCCGGCTGACTTACTGACCGGCTGATAGTGACCTACAAGTCTCGGTGAGTGTTGGTTTGTTGGCGAAAGAAAGAAACACCAGAAAAACCTGGACGCTGTCTGTCTGTACGTTGGGTTGTTCTTCACAGTTTAGCTTACAGAAGGACGTTGGAATTGGAACTTCTTATTGCAGTTTGATAATGAACTATGGTCTTATTCTATTATTTTCTCTTAGTGTGTATTAAGAAGAGCAACCCTCCTTTAGTAAACAAACTGCGTTTGTTACAATATCCGATGAAAGGAGACCTTCCAAAGGCATGGGAAGCAAAACATAGGAATGTCAACAAAATCATTTTACGGTTTGCTACACCTCCAAAAAAAAAAACGCTCCTACTTATAGAAATTACCGGAAGAAAAATAAGCCCCACAGGTAACGAGCCACTTCAGCAACATTGAAAAACAACCGCTTTGTCATCTATCTCCTCTATCCATTCGCTATCAAATGTGGCCAATCTGTCTTCTGGCGCAAACGGTGCTGCCCGATGCAAAGAACGGATCGGGCAAGGCTTCTTCCAAACAAGTAGTTGGTAAAGACGAACGCAAACACAGTAAAATTGTCATTCGCCGGGCACTTTTGCCTGATGCACACATTCTTTGACACCTTAATCGGTTATTTTGGGCTCTCCAAAAAATGTGGCAGAATCATTACGGCGTCAGGGAAGCGGTGAAACAGAACGGACACGGAATGGTTTTGTCTCCAACGATAGAGCCAACAGCAACAAAAAGTGATGGGAATGATCGGACACAAGTCCCGGGGGTAATCATCATCATCATCAGCCACATCCACAGGTTCTTCTAACGATTTTCTTTTTTTGAAATAGGTCCATGTCTTGAAGATTACCGTTCTTCGTCAAGCTTCACCTATTTCCGACGGGTCCGACGAAGTGACACGTTTGTGTGTGAGAAACTTTTCTGAAAAGTGTTGTGTTTTTGGGGGAGGTTGAGTATGAATCTCAACATTCTACTAAACTTTTGTTTTTTTTGGCTAATTAGGCAATGAGTGAGTTCTGTATTTAGATTTCTAAAATAGAAGACATAAAGTATATCAATAATTTTGAGTAATACAATTGATAATACAGGAATATTGTCTATATACGACGTTGATTAATACAATTGTTCCGATTGTTCCTTATTTTTGTTTGCCATTTTTCATAAATCATAGCTTCTTTATCAATAAAACTAATCGTTCTTCAACGCGATCCGCGTTTCCAGCCAGTTCTATGTGTCTTCATAGGACCTGAACTGCTGATCCGACAGTCCATCCACCATAGACCGGAACAAGTGGTAGTCTGATGCCTTCAGATATGTTTTTACCGATTGCTGAGTATGTGACCGAGCGTTGTCATGCTTAATCTCATGAACTGCGTTCGATATCGTGATCCTGTTATGGTTTTAATAGTTCGTAATAACTCCCACCGATCTGGTTCTAACATATACTAACAGATACCTAGTAAAATATTAGAGCTATGGATGTTCGGCTGAGGTAATGAAGTTGCAGCATGGGGCGGGAGATCCACATGATTTTCTACGCTTAGGATTGATGAAACGGATCCTCATCGCATCTCCCACGATGATACGGTATAAGAATCTCTTCCAATTGTACCGCTAGTTCGATATCTCGCACCTTCAGTTTATTGTGGAATAAATTTTCCTAGCATCTGAATCATTCATAACGTACGTTAATATCCCATCAAGATATTGCTTGACGGGATACTCCTTATGTCTCGTAATGCAACGCTTCAGGTCATCTGATTAATGAACGGATTAAATCATTTGTGATTGCAGAGGTAAAAATGAGGCGAAACTGACCCCAAAAATGTGTCGTCCGGCATGCTCGTGTGATTGCCCGGGCCAGGAAGGATAAAAACCAGACGCACTCAACGCAAACTCTCTTTTTCCTTATGCATCGGTTGAACGCATCAAATTAGCTCATGTTTGGTTGTGTACCGTCTTAGGCCTACGCGAACGTTAAAATCATCGTTTTAAAAATGCCAAAACCATTATCGGTACTTTGTTCAACTAAGAGCAACATCTTCGTAAACATTAAATAGCACTCGATAAGTTTCGGCACGAGATCAGCCATATTCAAGTTTACGCATGTGTAAGTTACACAGTTTTGTTCTGATATGACCTAGCATGACGTTTTAAATACGTTAAAATCGCGTCCCATTTTTTGCCGCCCTAATAGTTATAATAACTAAAAAGTGTTAAATACGTTTGCATCATGATTTGAACCGAAAAAAAACTTGTTACTTTTCCCCCATTTTTATAAAAGAACCGTCAACAGTGGAGAAAAACCACCCTCGAAAGTTAATTATTCAATAAAGCGGTTATCGTGGGCTTCAATCGCTACTGTGACATGGATTATGCCAGATTGTGGTTGTATTATTACCACCTGGTTTCGCTTGACCATGATTGAAACAAGCTTTAAATACCCGCATAAAAACGGTGTATCAGATGTAAACCATGTAAAACTACTGTTCTTACTACTGTCTGATTTTAATTAAGGGTTTTGTCAAATAGTAGGGTTCAAGAGATGAGAGGGATGCCTTTAATACCTTTTTTTATTGCACGATTTTTTTGAGGAATATTAAAAAGGTACGTAAACTGATACATAAAGGATTATTCTTGGAAAAAATAAAGGCAATTTATCTGACAGTCGAAACACTGAGATATGTATTTACTTTCTTCCTTGCTTATAATTATTTAAATTAAATACTTCACTGACTTTGTCAGTTTCTATGCCTTTTTTAAACCTTGCGTACGCCGATGTTCAATACGCTTGAATACACTTTTAAAATGCCTTTAAACAATTAAAGATAACTATTTCTAAGTCTTTTTGAATTGAATATTGGTTTATAGAGAACCATAAGGACATATTCGCTGGGATTACACCACCTGTGTGCGGTAATATGAGACTGAGACGTGTCTCAAAAGAATCGCACGTGGCATCTCGTCCCAAAAAAAGATAGTTTAAAATAGGCTTCTTCAATTAGTCCTTAGAGCTCATTTAATATTCACTCTGTTTGGCCTGTTTCTACAAACAAACATAACACTCTAGGGAATCAAAGTCCGTAGAACTGGGAGGTCACAAAGTCTTCAAAGGCAACGTGTGAAGCGCCGATCATGTTTAATATCTGTGTAAAGATCCTTCATGTAAAAATCCTAATGTAGTGGGGCCAAAACCGTCTTCCAAGTTTGCATAGTACCAAGCGTTGATTTTTACGCAACACAGCGGGATGTTTATGTAGGACGGGAGATTATGGCATAAGCCGTCTGGCGCCCTTAACTGATTTTCGAAAGTTTTTGATTGTTGAAAGACAAAGCATTCCTTATCAGCAAATACGGACAAATATCCGAATCCGCTCAGTTTCTTAACTTAACTAACAACAAATGCACGAAAGATAGCCCTTACATGAGGATGTATCTGACACCAATAACAATACAGAGAATGCACTTGAAGCGCACCTAGAAACTCATGAAAAGTTGAAATCAAACTAATTGAACTCCGTGTTATAAAACTTGAAAAACGATGTTATACTTACATTTCTTTATTTTTGATTGAAATTTGAAGTTTTTTTGGGTTAAACTAGATAGTATTAATTTGCCTTCTCTATTTTACCCACTTTGGTCGGTAGTACATTGCCCTCCAGGTCTAGGGCATAGGGGCCGCCTAGAAACTGAATAATTAATGATTATAAATTAATCAATGCCGTCTTTAGCTCCCCCCGGTTTAGTTTTCCCTATGAAACGTTTTCCACGCAAAGGAATAATGTGACAAATCAGTCACACGAGCGTCCACTGTTGGCGGCTTTCTTTCTGTTCTCGAACTCGAATTCTAAGCACCCCGCGGGTCAGTAGGGAGGGGAACTTTTGTTTCGAGAGGGCAGCAGCAGCGATACAATTCAAGGTAAGGGTTCATGTTACAATGGCCCTCAACGCTAAGCCATTTGACATCTATAACACACTACAACTATGTTGGCGCTGAGTGTTGTGGTTGAAGTTCTGTAATGCTAGTAATGTATTCTAAATTTTCCTTTTACAAGACTTACATGGCTTTTTATGCGTTAATCTCGGTAAAGAGCAATAAAATATTGTTGAAGAGAGCGTTCTATTTCACATGATTTCAAATGATCGAATGATCAGCGTTAGATCGTAATAATGGAATATCTAAAAAAACTTGCTTTACCAGGAAACCCTTCGACACGAGCCCCAAATATCCCAAATGCACCGTTTCTATTGCAAGTTTTTGTACTTCAAAAAGACGACGAGACACGACGGCAGCTGTGAAACCCGCAAATCAGGTTTCGTCTGCCTTTATAACAATATTACATAGCGCCTTTTTCTTTGCGTCGTCGATCCTTGTACGCATGCGTGTGTGTTGCAAACAACAACATTCCAGCAGTTCCTTCGACTTGTGGCTGTGGCCACTTTCTTACATCAACATCCAAGCGTGGCCTCTCTGGCTGAAAACTGGTTCGCTTGAGTAATGAATATCACCTGGTGGTCTCGCGATTCGCGATCTCGTGCTTCTCGAATGCACATGCTACACCAGACGGACAGATGCAGCCAAAAGACAAGTTGCAACAATCTGCCTTTCTTTACGTTTCTTGCGTCAGATGATGCAGTGGAAGCATTACGGGTAGAACGGTGCTTACCTAAAACGGTAGATTTTATTAGAATCTTTAAATTTCGAGACTATTTTTTGTAAAAGAAGCAATAAAAAAGTATAAAATATTTGAAGGAATATCTAAAAACCAACATTCTCTATTGTAACTTCTAACACTGCGAGCGATATACCACTACAGCTTATCCAGAATAAAGCCGGAACAGAATAACATCATCCCAACACTCCCGACATACTTGCACAAGTGCATACTTGGCTTCCACTTTGTGTCTACCAAACTCTCACTTTCATTCGAGTGGCGAGTGCATCTGTCGGCGACGATAGGTACAGCAGGTTATTTGCTTCTGGTGCCGTACAGAACCGATCGATGTTTATGTTTATCGTCGTTTCACCCAGATGCGTGCGCCTTTGCCACGATCGTTCGGTAGAACGTTTGTGTTGCCTTTTTTTTATTTTAACAAACCAGCTCTGGATGGTATCAATTCCGCTGTAAGCAGCGCGATCGGTAGTTGTGTTAAAACAAACAACGTCGTATAAGCACGGTAAACGCCTTTTGCCACCTTCACTCTGTCGGATCATACCGAGCAGCAGCAGAGGCGTCAAACATAGATGGATTTGAGGGTGGTCGTCAAACTCACACGTCCGCTAAGTTTGTTTTGAATATTGAAAGAATTGAAAGTCTGAAGTTTACAATAACTACGGAGCATGAGCCAGCTTAAAGGCATGAAGCAAAATTGACAATCTAGCTTTTTCATCTATAATTGCTACATGCATTGTCGTTCGAATCATAATTGTGGAAGCTACAGAATTGAGGGCATTTTTCAATGATTCTATTGGCATACCAATTTGGCCTGCCAGCATGGTGAAACGACCTAACCAGTTCACTGAAATGTCGGGATAAATCGACTTTTTGTTGTCCAGAGTCATACAATAATATATGTAGTTCTACATATTTTTTGCTAAATTTAAATACATTTTATTAGTTTCCTTGAAAGCTTTATGTCATTAGATGTCATAGTGGACAATTAAATGGTACCATAGGTATTTTTTAGCTTATTCATTAGTACCACGGATTTTTAAAGTTTTAGCACAATTTTACGTAAGTGAAAAATCCTTGAAGTAACATTCTCCATACATAAAAATTATAAAAATATCAATACGATCAGGCTGTTACTGTGAATTTTGATTTACAGAGCTATTTTTGAAAAATAATTAGGTAAAATTTGAGTTTTCTTTTATTATTAAAAAAAACATTTTGGAACACAAATTTAATCAAAGTTTTGAGACATTTTGACATAATAAGATGGATTATTTTTCAAATTTGAATTACTTTAGATTAAGCACTTCGGGTCACCTAATTTCGAGAAAACAAAGTATAATATTTTTACTGCTTAAATGAAGATTTAAAAAGGCTTTGAGGATGTCCAGGAAATTGAATGGCATGATAGGAGATCATATACAAGTTTCGTACAAATCTAAGATGCTTTGCAATTCTATTGGTGAAGCTGGCTTTATCTCTGCTAGTGAAATCAATTTACCAAACTATATTAAATTTCCTTCCTGAAATTGCTACTTTACATCCAAATACGTGCAGAACTTAAGAAGTTTCAGAGCTCTCAAGTTGGAAAAAAGTAACATAAAATGTGACTTAAAATTCAATTTTTTCAACTTTCATGAACATAAACTGTTAAATATTTAAAAACCTTCTTTTTAGTTTCAACCTTTAGTTTCAGGCACTTAATTTGCTTTTGTCATAGCTCAATTCAGATTTTTTAGCCACTTCACCATTCACTCTCCCAATGAAGCATTCTAAATCTCGAACACGACTCTATAAATCTGTACATCTTTGGCCATGCTTAACCGTGGTTATGTTTAATGAGTTTATAGCGCATTTCTATATTCATAACCAAGCAGAACTAATGAAGTCGGTTTGCAACTGCTTAAGTCTTGTGTCTTGTGGCTGACCTCCAACGTTGCGCATTCTCACGGTGAGCGGTACACTGACGCCTCGACGTATGTGTTTTAGTTGCAGAACAAAAAGCACTAAAACTGTAACCGAAGGAAATGAGCTTCACATAACATGATCTAATTTATCGGTTGACCATGAGGGAAATCTAATTATCTAAAGTACAATAAAAAAGCCGCTTCCAATAATGCCGGTACCGAAAAATCATGGAACTGATCCATCGAATTAGACCGTTCGGTAGAGACCTGTTTTATGTGCTCCGTTTTTGTCCGTTTTGTTTCATCGTCATGTGCTTTTACAATCTTATTTCTATTTTTCATCTATTCCATTTTATTTTCAGTAGACAGATCTTTTCACAGTACTGCACAGCTTTATGCAAATTTTATTAGAGCGAGGAATTTGTTGTTAAAAAAATAACATCATTAATGTGAATTAAATTTGATTGGAGAATTTTTGGGATGTTAGGAAGCACATTCCCTACAAAGTACCTGTGTACGACTGTGCTTTAGCCATGTGAAATTTGCCATAATTTGAATAGTTAAGACGCCTCCGAGCAGCGTATAACAAACATGCTTTCCAAGGTAAAAACGCATGCGCAACCAAGCGCATCAATCAACGCGAAAGCACGAAGCGTGCTCGCACAAAAGGTAGAAGATTGTGTGGCGTGTTGTGTATTTCGTGTTATTTGACCAACGAAAAAAAAAAAGAAGTCTGGTGGTATTTACATTTGCTGTTACAATTTTTACACACCCCTCTTGCACCACTGTCTCTTTCCAAAACTCCCCTCCCCACGACCACGAATACGTCGCAAGCAACGAAACGCTGGCCGTGGCCATCAAATCAAAGGGAAAAGTAAGGTGAATCAGAGCGCAAAATAGTAGGGTAGCAGGGAAAGCTATACTTTCGCACTTCCGAACGGTGGCTTTGTTTACGGTGAAAGAAAATTTGGCAGCCCGGGCGAAAAAAAATATATATATGCCCAAACAGAGGTCATGCTTTTAACAGTTCCTATCTGGTAGCTACTTTGCGGACGCAACTGACAGCAAACTGGCAGCTAGGGAAAGCTTTTTTGGATGGGAAATACGAATCACCTGAAGGGAAACAATAACCGGTAAGCGAGGCATGAGTTAAACGTGCAAATGTAAACATGGACATTATTGCAAAGAGGTTAGTAATTGATAATGATGATCCCGGGGTGGACACAAACCGGTGGTGCTGAGAAACATGTTGGCTTGGTTAGTGTCGGACTGTGGAAACTGTGCGTTCAACGGTAGTGGGGTTGTAGATGGTACAGGTTTTGTGTTTCATCATCCCAACTGTGTGTCATTGGCAAAGACCTCTTGTTCAAATATAATATATCAAAGTATTAAATTTAGAAAAAACTAAACTACTTTTAACATCTTAACTCCATTATCCTTAACCATAACTTAAAGCATGGCATATGAAGACTCTATACAGCCAACGTACACGTATCGGACGATAGTAAACGATGGTACAAAATCAGTCTCGTCTCAATGCCGAGACAAAAACACTTGTCAGTAGTTTGCACAGTGTCCAATGTCAATTTATTTTAAGCAAATTGTTAATAAAAGTGAAACAATGTCAACACTTAACTATAACCATCCACAACAATCCGACGCAGCCCAGCTCGACATCGATTTGAGCCTTGATCTTGGGTTGATAAGATGTCTCATGAGATAGTTTCAAAGAGGCACCTAATACGAAAACTTTACTACGTAAAGGATACCTTATACGAGGCTAGGATATTAGACTCCCAATACGAGACTTCTTACACGAAGCAGTAAACGAGAAAACCTAGGCGTCCATCTTTTCCGCTCTTCGTAAGATCTGCCACAGTGACTAACGGAATTGAAATATCTGAATGAGTGCTTTTTCCTTCTCGACCCCATATGCCAAGAACTCCAGATGCCAAGGCAACAGTAGCTAAGAAATGTTGTCTTTATTACTTAGTTACTTATCAGGCGCTACTTAGTAAGTAATGAAGAATGTTACTTATCAGGCGGTCTTGGCCTCCTGCAATAATCCTCGATACCACTCAAAGTCTAGCGCCTTATGGTTTGCCACTCAAGTATCCTTGTCGTCTTCATTATCCTTAGTTATATTCGTTAGTTTACCCATTCTGTTTTTAATGATATCATGGCGATCAAAATAAGCTATCGAAATTAATTGATCGGAGGTAGAATAAGCGAGAAATGAGCAAAATTGGTGAGGAAATAGTGAGAAGGGGGATCCATTTTTTTTTAAGAAAACCTTTATTAACGTTAACGTCCTTAAAATAACATCTTTTTACGTTTTTCTACACAAATAATTTTTATCTTAGATCTATGTTAACATCACCGTTACTTCCACCGGAACAAATCTAAACAATGTTACTCTAGGTCGTGCACCGCGTAAAAATTCCATTCCATCCGTCCGAACCAACTTTGCATACTGTTAGTCATCTTGAACGCGAGCCAACACGTATTTCATAACCTACGCAAGCCGGACTAACCACCTCCTAACGTCACAACATACGTCACCGATGAATCGTAACCTGCGCCTCAGTATATCGTTGTCAACCTGCTACAGTCATACGCTATAAACTAACCGATTGAACATTCATTACCCCACTTGAACATTCGTTCGTATCGTAAAGCTTCAAAATTGAAATGACGAATACATAAATTCCCATGCCCCACGGAATGTGGTGCGAAAAGCCCGTGGCGTCACTTGTCGTCGCGTGTCCATTCATGAATAAACACGTCTCGCGTCGCGTTCAGCATGTGTGGTGGCAACCTGATAATGTACGGTTCTGCACCATTCGCGGAAGGTTATCGTACGTTTCCGGTGTTTGCAGATGTGGAGGATTTTGGATTTGGTGTGTGATATTTCATAGCCCGTCCGTCTCGACCACTGCCGAATCTTGTCAACCCCTGTTTGAAGGAGTTTACGAGATTCGCAAGCGGAACGAGACGAAGAGGCCAGGATGATATCGTCTGCATAAAGGAAGGTTTCTATTTCTGAGGGAATGGAGCTAAAAAGAGATTCCATGCTAATAAGGAAGAGGGTAGGGGAGAGAATGGCTCCTTGCGGAACACCATTCTCCAGTGTGTATGGGTTGGATAGTTCGGTTCCTATTAATACTCTAAATGTCCGGTCCGTGAGGAAGCTTTCAATGAACTTGGTTAAAAGTCCACCAAAGCCCCAACGGGACAGTTGTACAAGGATGGCATGACGCCAGGTCCGGTCAAAAGCTTTAGAAAGGTCAATGATTGCTAGATCTATGTGGTGGTCTCTACTGCTGGCTTTATCTAATAGATCGACACGTATCGGACGATAGTAAACGATGGTACAAAATCAGTCTCGTCTCAATGCCGAGACAAAAACACTTGTCAGTAGTTTGCACAGTGTCCAATGTCAATTTATTTTAAGCAAATTGTTAATAAAAGTGAAACAATGTCAACACTTAACTATAACCATCCACAACAATCCGACGCAGCCCAGCTCGACATCGATTTGAGCCTTGATCTTGGGTTGATAAGATGTCTCATGAGATAGTTTCAAAGAGGCACCTAATACGAAAACTTTACTACGTAAAGGATACCTTATACGAGGCTAGGATATTAGACTCCCAATACGAGACTTCTTACACGAAGCAGTAAACGAGAAAACCTAGACGGCCGTCTACTCCGCTCCTCGTTAGGTCTGCCACTGTGACTAGCGGAATTAAAAGATCAGATTGAGTCCTCTTTCCTTCTCGAGGTAGACTCCAGATGACAAGAACTCCAATTGCCTTGGAACAGTAGCTAAGAAATGTTGTCTTTATTACTTAGTTACTTATCAGGCGCTACTTAGTAAGTAATGAAGAATGTTACTTATCAGGCGGTCTTGGCCTCCTGCAATAATCCTCGATACCACTCAAAGTCTAGCGCCTTATGGTTTGCCACTCAAGTATCCTTGTCGTCTTCATTATCCTTAGTTATATTCGTTAGTTTACCCATTCTGTTTTTAATGATATCATGGCGATCAAAATAAGCTATCGAAATTAATTGATCGGAGGTAGAATAAGCGAGAAATGAGCAAAATTGGTGAGGAAATAGTGAGAAGGGGGATCCATTTTTTTTTAAGAAAACCTTTATTAACGTTAACGTCCTTAAAATAACATCTTTTTACGTTTTTCTACACAAATAATTTTTATCTTAGATCTATGTTAACATCACCGTTACTTCCACCGGAACAAATCTAAACAATGTTACTCTAGGTCGTGCACCGCGTAAAAATTCCATTCCATCCGTCCGAACCAACTTTGCATACTGTTAGTCATCTTGAACGCGAGCCAACACGTATTTCATAACCTACGCAAGCCGGACTAACCACCTCCTAACGTCACAACATACGTCACCGATGAATCGTAACCTGCGCCTCAGTATATCGTTGTCAACCTGCTACAGTCATACGCTATAAACTAACCGATTGAACATTCATTACCCCACTTGAACATTCGTTCGTATCGTAAAGCTTCAAAATTGAAATGACGAATACATAAATTCCCATGCCCCACGGAATGTGGTGCGAAAAGCCCGTGGCGTCACTTGTCGTCGCGTGTCCATTCATGAATAAACACGTCTCGCGTCGCGTTCAGCATGTGTGGTGGCAACCTGATAAGGAACACCTACATGGGATCCAACACACCTTGGTGGGGATTTTTTCGCCGCCGGCTTTCGCATGTAGATAAGACTAAATCGATGGGGGCCGTGCAGTTTTTACATTTGCTGTTTTTATTTTACTATTGCTTATTTGTGACTTGTACTTCCGATAAGATGTCTGACGCCACCTGATGGCAGTGATTAACGTGAGGAAGTGGAATTCTTGCGGCACTCGTCATACCTGTGACTAAGTTTGTTTATGTGGGGTTTGACACCAATTCCTGTGGGGGTAAGCTTATGCACATCTATTTCGTGTGAGATGATATCATTCAGCGTACTTGGGCGATTGGATGCAATGCATCGATTGGCTTCCATGAGAGAAATGACCTTTTAAGTATGAGATGAGGTGGCAATGTTATAGACATTTCTTCACTCTTGCACATTTCTTGGTCGAAACATTTCAAAACAATAAATCTGCAGTGTTGACAAGACTGAAATATTTCTGTTCAGAAATGCTTTTAAATGTATTTGAAAAGTGTCGATAAAGTGCAACGGAATTCAGTGATGGATCTAACGTACAGGTCTCGTATTAAGGGCTTTGTTTTAGGGATCTCGCAAAAGAGGCGTCGTAGAAGACGTTCAGTATCTGGAAGAGGCTCCAACTTCCTTTTCGCCTAAGACATTTATGGGACCTCATCTGCAATTTCAGAATGTAGTTCATCATAAAAATGTTCCACCTAATTTTAAACAGTGTCCAGAGCAACCAGCTCTGGGTCTTGTAAAAGGGACTTATAAAGGAGGCCTCGTAGAAGAGGTTTCGCATTAAGTATCTGTAAGAGGCTCGAACTTTCTTTTCGTATATGACCTTTTAGATACCTTTAAGAGACCTATCTACCGTTGACAGAATTCTGTCCGTAATAAAAATGTTCCATTTAATTCGGAACAGAGTTTGGAACTGGTTTAAACCGTCTTATCTAGTAGGCCTTGTATTACAGGTCTCAAGCTCAGTATCTGTAAAAGGCTCCAACTTCCTTTTCGCCTAAGACCTGTTAAGAACCTGATCTACCATATCCAAAATCCAATTCGTCATGAACATGTTCCATCTAATCCTGAGTCCACAAAAAATGAGGAATTACTTGTCTCGCTTTCAGTATCTGGAGGAGGCTCTAACTTCCTTTTCACCTTAGACGTTTAAGGGACCTTATCTACCGTTGACAGAATCCTGTTCGGTATGAAAATGTTCCATTTAATTCTAAATAGAGTTCAGAGATGGCTCAAAAGGGTCTTTCCGTGTATTAGAGATCTCATTCGTAGTATCTGGCAGAAGCTCCTATTTTCGTTACGCCTGAGACCTTTCAAGAAGCTGATCCATTATTTACAGAATACAGTTGGTTATGAAAATGTTCCACTTAATTCTGAACAGAGTACAGAGATGGCTTAAAAGGGTCTTGTAAATGAATTAGAGGCCTTGCTTTCAGTACCTAAAAGAGCTTTCATTCTTCCTAAGGTCTTCGGGGAACTTAATCCGCCATGGACAGAGTCTAGTTCCGCCATGGAACCGCCATGGACAGATTTTCATGATGACAACCAATCGGTATTTGAGAACAGACCATTAAAATAGTCACTGATTGTCTTCCCCAAACAATCAGTACGTTTTTCCAACTTTTAGTGCTCCAAATCTACCATTCTCTTTGACCGAGGCAAAATCTTCACATGCAAATGCATATTTTACATAACAGTCCCGAATGCACTGAAACACAACTGTGAGCCACACCTTGGCAACACACCGGAAACGTACGATAACCTTCCGCGAATGGTGCAGAACCGTACAAAACCGTTTGCGAATTGGAAAATGTGTCGTGGGAATTCACCTTCAGCAGCAGCAGCCGAACCCTACCCTATCGTTTGCCCTTGCCCCCAACGCCGTTCAACCAAGGTAGCACAAAACGCAGCCTCTATCCTGTGTGTATGTATGTTGAGCTGCCATAGTTTGGCTGCATAAAAGTGTACAGTACATTAAAAACGAAATACACTGCCCCAACGCGTGTGTGTGTGTGTGCGAGTTCGTATCTTTTTTTGTATCATGCGCACACAGACTCACACACAGACACACACAGACACATGTTATTAAGCAACGAACCGGAACTGGAAGGTGCGTGTGGGAGATTTTACGATTGCCGACGGTACGCGTAGTTTATTTCCTTCTTGTCTCTCTCTCTCTGTCTGCGCTGGTTCTCCTCTGGTCTGGGCGATTGTTTTTGGTGCTCAGTCTGTGTCTGTGTGTTTTTTTCCCAACCCCAACCGATCGTACTTAGCCAGAAGAGAGGAAAAACAGAACTCGCCAAACGCCGGTGCACAAACCTACTACGGTGGATACCTAACGGGTAGGACACACTGCAATGTGATTTGTTCTCATTTATTTCAAACGAAATTGCCACTAGCGCAAAGCGATAAAAATATCTGGGCCATAAAGAAACATTACGTCAGCGTTGGGGAGGCGCAAAAAAAAAAATGGCCTTAGATTCACATGTACATTGCATAACCTTCGTTTTTCTTTAATTTTTCTGTTGTTGTTAAAAAAATATCAGGAAGTACATAAAATATGCATAAAGTAAAGCTTCGGAAGAACTATTCGAGGGTATAATATTCAATAACCAAAAAGTTGAACAAAACAACTAAAAAGGTTAACAAAACATCGAGTAAAATCCGTTATTTAACATGAAAACTATAATTTCCAACACTTTGATCGAGTGTGAATGACAAAAAAAGATCATACTGCGCCCTATATTACATCACAATACTCGGTTGCGTTGACTTTTCCCGTAGCTATATATGAACCACATTTTCCAGTTCATTTCCCCAATGCCAATTTTTGCTTTTGCTTCCCGCTAGCAGCTCCACCGTCGCAGCCACACCGCCCCACGTAGCCATCGGTGATTCATTTGGACAATGGATCATGGGTGTGATAAATTTTCTCTCCTTTCGCCCAAATCCGGATGTGTGGCGGCATAACATACATACCTACAACCGTGGAAATTCAAAACAAAAACGACAAACCGTCACCCAGAGCAGAACAATATACCTGTGCGCCATGATACAGCCGTGAGAAACGAAAAAGCGAGATAAATGAGTATCTGTGGTGTGTGTGTTTTTTGTTTTGTTTTTCGCTCTCTTAATAATGAATTCCCACCCAAAAGAAAAACATCTCACGACGATTACACATTAGACTACACACTTTCTTGTCTTTCGGCCGGACGAATCGTGATGTCCGGGGAAAAAAATGATAAAACTTTACCAGTCGGTGCATGTGGGGAGCAAACCCCGTGTGGTGTCCCGTTTAGAAGCACCGGAACTCATTAAGAAGTAATTATAAATGGATGTCATACTTGGGGAATGAGTTTCTTATTTCTTTCTACACACAGGAAATATAACCGTGCGCCTGCTGGTGCACGTACGTTTCGAGATGTCATTTGTTTTGGCAATTTGCTTTCAACCAATCAAAAGTAGATTGACGGTCACAATGCAATCGGTTTGTTTTAAAGTTTATAGAGTTAGAACAGCAAAGTGGAGACCAAAAATCACAATGACAGACATATTTTTAAATTGGAACATAAAAAGATCAATTTATTTAACTGAGAAAGGAAATTGAGGTGTTGGTCTACTGTTAAAGTTCTCTACATAACACAATGTCGAAGTAGACGATCTAAAAATATGTTATGGGCTAGATCGTCCGGTATACTTCACATGATATAAAATCCCGTGACCACCCCATTCGAGATTGACGAGACTTTAAGATATAATGAATTTCTCAGAGACTATGAGTGAAGTTAGTAACCGCCAGGGATATCCTCGTTTAAGGGACCTCGTCCTTCAAGGAGTTTTACCTACAAAGAATCCTCGTCGTAAGGCATTTTTCTGCTCATATGGAGTTTTTTTTATCCAAAGACCATTCTTTTAAGGGACTCCATCAACCAGGAGGCCTCTATCAGATATCTTATCATCCAGGTGGTCTCGTTGCTTAAGAGACTTGACCTTTGTAGGAAATTTGTCGTCAGTTAGATAATCGCCAACTATTCTAAGGAGTAACGAGTGTACTGAAGTCTTGATACGGAATGGATCGTATGCGAGCATTGAGACTGCATTTCTTATAAAATCCCAGCTTTGTCTGCTGCGAAAAATGATTTCAGTCACTGGTGGATCAAGCACTTTGCAGGTTCTAAACAGAATGGAAGTTCGGGGACTCTAACACATTGAAATCGTTGACAGGTCCGAAAAGGCTAATCGGATACATCGTGCTCATGATGTCCGTATATGATGTTCTCTTATGGAGTTCAAAACCCCTTAAAAACTCGAGGATCCCAAGATTTCACAACCAGTTTATAGGACTTATATTTCTCTTACTCGGAGCCCCAAGCATCTGTTTAGTTTCTTTATATTATGATTCGCCCCTGCTTTGAGCGGAACAGATTCTTCATGCTGTAATAGTATATCCGGTTGTCAGCAAGGAGCCTTGCATGTAACCGATTAAAATTAGGTAAAACTGTTGATTTTCAAGGTAGTTTTTTTCTGTAAAACTTAGTTAAAGGTTTTGGGAAATCGAACTCATTATTGGATCAATTAAGAAATCGATATTAAATCTCGTTTAGTCATTGAAATATATGCGACAATAAAAGACATATCCAAGCAACACTATCAAAAACAGTAGTTGGAAAATCTTATGTTAAGCTGGTATTATTCTATTATCTGTCGCCTTATTTTGGAAATGCCATTAACTGTTGGCCCAAGCAACGTGAATTAAAAAAAAAAATGATACTAGGGAGCTTATTTGATAGGCATTAGAATTAAAAGTTGTCTGAAAAAGAATTCAAAGTAAAGGCAAAGGATTTCCACTTTTTTATAAAAAAAAACACCGAAATAAGTACAGCTAAAAATTCTATAAGAGATAGTTACATGCAATTTATGTACTCATTTATTAATTAATTTAGAAAACACAGTTTTGTCATGGATCAAGCTAATGCTGCCTCACGGTAAACATTCCAATCATCGACCCTACCGAAAACCGAAAACTAACATCCTTAATACAATTCCACCGCTAGAGATAACAAACTATTGATTAAGTTAACTGCTTTTATCTGACTGGAACATAAATCCACTTCCTGATAGTGTTCGACCACAGTAGCCCTCAAACTAGGGAGAAAGCTTCTTTATGTCGTCCTAGTAACGGATTCTTCGGCAAAACTTATTTCTTCCTGCGAGCATATTTACGGTGCTCTACCTCTCGATGAATCCGTTTCCCTTACAGAAACAATCAATAGAGTTCTGCTGCTTTTCCACCTTCTTCCATTTCATGTGAGTAATACTAAACATGTAATATCAATATTCATGTCGCACAAATCACGGGTGCTACTGCCCGTTCGGAAACCGACAATAGCACAATTTGACAACTGCTGGCAACAACAGGAAGATCTCGTAAACAATGGTTCCGTTGCACCACGACCACCACCAACGCCAACAATGGACGACCGAGGAACTGTACTCGCTACGTCACTTATGTTGCTAATTTCTTCCTTCCACGTACTAGGACGTCGTGTGGTACATCCATTACATCCATGGCGTATCCTTGAACGTAGTGTTATTATTGGTTTAGTTCCACGCTCTTGGCACACACATACACAAAGCGCCACATTTAATTACATTACATCATTAAATCCTTCCATTTGTGTGTATGTGGTTTGAGGTTTCCGTTTTCGTATTTGAACTTCTTTTGTGTCCATCAAAATAAATACTAAAACATAAGTAATACCATGCATCCGTGGTATGTTGATACCGTAAACGCGACCACCAAATGCACATACTCAACACATTCTAGCAGATGACCAGTTTTGGTGCTGTGCGATAGTCCCAGACACACCAACACTAACGAGATAGGAATTCAATGCGTGCGTACGAACTTGGCGCTATGGAACGCACGGCTTCCGTGAATGCCAGACGATGTCTGGCAAAAGAACTGTCAATTTCACACACACACGGCGTACACGAAGTTGCGGAGGTGTTGCTGGCGCGAAGGTGTGAGATTGAATGCAAGTGAGAGAGCAAAATAAGCCGGTCGGAAGGTGAGCGAGAGTGTTCATCTGATGCACGGTTGAAGCGTTCATTTGTCGTAAGATAAGGGGAAATTTGCTCATGCAACATGTTGAACTAAGCGTGGAATTGGTACGGAATAGACTTGGGTATGGATTTTTCTTCTGGCGTTCTGTCAAATGCAGGTTCTACGTGATCATAAGCTTCGCATAACCTATTTGCAACTTCCGCCTTCCTGAATGGTCAAATAGTTCAGATTACAACGTCTGGTGAACTATTAATTTAGGATTAATGTACAGAGGATCAGATTCTATAAGAACCATTCCCAATAAATGCAGTGTTTCAAGTCCCGTTAATTTATTTTAGCGCTAATCGAACTTATCATCATCTATGGTTCTTCCGATAAAACCTCGTTAAATCACAAATTATTTCAATAAATAGTGTTTCCAGCCCACATAAAACAACCACTTCTCGCATTGGAAGTCAATAAAGATATGAACCCATAACTGTCGATCTCGTTCAAGCTACTGCTATGTTCATTAGCTGCCAAACAGAACCGAACTCCCCAACTCCAGCAAACGGTTAAATTCTTCATTTAAAAGGATACGCTTCAAAGAATCGCCAGAGTTCTCCATTAGACCATAGCCAATTAGTGAGTTTTCCATCCATTCCCGCCTTCATTATCGTTGCATAATCCAGTCGATGAATCCAAGATTAGCGTTTTTCGTTTCTTATTGTTGGCTCAACCCCAATATCACGAAGAGTATCCAAGTCTCTAACAAGTCCTATTACGCTAATCTTTCTTCGTACATTGCATGATTTGGTCCGGTCTTTCGTTACACTTCGATGCGTGTCATAAAATTGGGTGATGTTGTTCAGAAATCACTAAGGTATTCGTTTTACATTCAGGAAAATAATAGCTAATATCGACAGCAAGATCAGCGGCAATGATTGTTCTGATGGAAGAAAAATATGTTCATCGAAACATGGTAACACTACTGATAAATCTTAACTTGATTAGGCTAATTGTTTGTCGGTTTCGGTCAGCATGTCTTAAAGCATGACGTTAAACTAATTTTATCTCGCGAGTTGGATTGTATGCAAAGAAAAGGCTTTTGCCGGCTGCATGTAGTACTTTAAGCAGTAGAATTAAACGAAAAAGGCATTACAATGACACATTTTTTATCTTTACAGTTGTATACAAGAAACTGTAGTCGAAGTATAGTTTTATTCGTCTCCGCTTTGCCAGGCGGCTTGTGTTTAAGTTAAAGGCTTGGGCAAAATTGGTTTGCAATATTAATAGTATGCAGCTAATTGGCAAAGATCTGAAACTAAACATCAACAGTGGTGATAAGTTGTCACATCTGTATCACAAAGACTAGATCACTAGAATAATAGACCTTAAAAAATGCACATTTTATAGCAACTTTTCGGGGATGTATAGCGACTTGGTGAATCTCGTGTGGATTAGTTGGATTTCAAATTCGAAAATGATTATGTGCACACGTTGCTTAAGTTGATCAAATTAGAACACGTTGTTCGGAAAGGACTTTTATGACATATTTTTAAATAAACATCTGGGCGTATTGCAGGACGATATAATTCGTCATGATTATTTAAAAAGACTTATTGTGTAAATAAGCTCTAATTTGCCACTAACAGTTCCAACAATGTGAGCGCAATGAACTGTATAAGTAATAAAACACTTACGGAAAAATCTTGAGGAAAATTCACTGTAATCGATTTATCTAAACATTCCTTTGCCGGCTGAATTAAAAGGAATTGGATGTGTAGTCTGCTATAAATTTTTAATAACGTTGGAGTAACTTGGAAACTGCTTCTTAGAAATTGAACAAGTTTTTCTAATCTTGTAACTCGGTAATCTTCAGGAGTGCTGAATTTTGATGTACAATTCCAAGAATGATTAGTATTTGATGATTTTTATTTTTTCAATTATTATATTTATCAGCACCTTACCTTATAAATTATACATTAAAATTACTATTAGTTCTATTTTAATTCGCAATACGAAGCTGATTTAATATCTACAAAACGATCTACGCAAGTAGTGTGTATGTAAGTTTTCTGTATTCTGAAATTTTCTATAAAGTTATACTGTCAATTCCTGACCCATCAGTAACCTCAATCAGAAAAATCCGTCTCAAAATGGGTAAAGGATCAAGGTCAAATTGCTAAAATGTTTATACCACAGAACCGGTGACCAGTGATAAATAAAACCCCTCATAATCCCTCATAATTTTAGGGGAGCACATTTTATTGGAAGGTCCTTATTTTAGGGAAGGAACAATTGCCGCAATTTTCTCTTGAAAAACATTATATACATAGAATCATCCTTCCAGTTGCAGTCAGGAGTGAAAAATGCAGGTTCAAAAACCCACTTAACCTGATTTTTTACTAAACAAAGCCGATTTGTTATCGTTCTGAAGCATGCGCTATGATGACACGTTCAACAGATCATTTAAAGTTATGGTTCGCTAACGATAGCACCAGATTTGATCAGACCAACCGGTTAGCTTCCCTTGTTTTTTTTTCTTTTACAGAATCGGTTCTGCTCAGCACGGTATCTGCTCATCATCGTTACTTTCGTTTCGATCTGCATTTTATCGCTTTTATTACACTTCCATCGGCATCATTAAATGCACCTTTGGAGCGCTTTTTGTCCTTGCGCATGCACTTTTGTCTGAAGCACACATTCCGGCGACATCAGATGCCAAAAAGTATTTAATTCCGTCCCTCTCATCCGTTCGCATCCCTCCCACCCCCCCAAAAGGGAACCTTATGTAACAAGGGCCTCGAAGAATGCAGCGGTTTTAAAATTCATTAGTTTTTGGCTCGTGTTCTGCCGTTCTCCACCTGTGGAATCTTGCAGGATTCTGCCCGGCCAGGCGCTGGAACCTGTCTGCTAGCGAGGAAGGATAACATCGCACACCCGTCAATTGCCAGGTGGCCGCAGCCATTCGGCATGCGCGTTGCCACCCGATGTATAATTGAAGCAATAGCCAGTAAACCAACGTTTACAACTCGCACAACTGGTAACACAATCGGGCACGGGCTGGCGAAATACAAAAAACACACACACACACACACACACACGAAAACGCAACCCATCATTCTTCACGTAAAACCTTTTTCGATTGCGATTCGAACACGTGCGAGTGATCATTCCATCGCCGCGGGCGGTTTATGACTGCGCGGCCGAAGCGCACGGCGTGCAGGTTCGATACCGACGTCATCTGCCTGACAACATGAATTATGGAACAAGTGCATTGTCTCGTGCGGTGCATTTTCAATTGGCGCAAAAGCAAATCGCTGGCCCCCGATCGAGACCCAGCGACTTTCCAGCGCTCTGCGAAAACGCTCGGTTAGCCCTACACAGAGATATCAGGTGGCAACGAGAATCTAGCGTGTGCGTGTGTGTCGCGCTTCGCATCGCCTCTACCGACAGGACCAACGCAACGCGATCGCAATCGTCAACTGGTTTTTAATTATCTTCCGGGAAAAGATTTTTTTCTCCTTGTGCTGCTTCTCCAGCTAGCCCCCAGCATTGAACCTAGCCGGCCGACGGACAAGATTTGAAGGAATATTTCCATAGGTAATGTAGCGCATGAAAACTCGCCGCTTTCTCGCGCTCCCCGCGCTTCGGTCCACCGGGCTTCACTGTTGATTTATACTTGTTTTAAAACAGTTTGTCATACATCACATTCGCTGAATTTTAGATCCACCGAGACATTCGTGGTTCTTCATATTTTTTGATGGTATATTTGTCCGCGCTGCTGGACGATTGCTATGTGCAATGGATCGTGTACTGTTTGTTTTTTTTGTCAAGTGCAAATATTTCGTTTTGATTGTGTCTGGTGAGTCGAATAAATTATCGTGCTTTTCAAAACAATGGTATGCTGTTGGGCAAAGTACCGTTATATGTGTGTTTTTTTTTTGCGCAGTTCGTGGTGAGGAATTGAAGGAATATTAAAGTTGATATTAGAGTGTATTTTGAAACGATTCTTTGGTCATTTTTTGGAGTACAGCAATAGAGTCACTTTGAAGACTTTAATTGCTTTATGAAGCCATCTCTCCCAAGCACGTGCTAATTCCCACTTGACCAGTATGAACGACGCTTGTGACATCTGTTAGTCCTTTCAAGGATTGATGAAAACTGGATAGACGTGATAGGGAATAGCAATTGACCAGAGAACTCCATGAATAACACATCATACATGGCACAAAGTGGCAGTGGGGTACAGAAAAACGTGTAAATGGGAGAACCTTCAGCAACAACCACTAACCTACCATGCAACCAACGCTTGAGCTCATTGCCTAAGGAACAGATTTTCCGGTTCCCAGACATCGCAAGGATCAACGAGCGGTGATACTTACGTCAATCCATCAATCAATCAATCAATCATCCAATCAATCCATCCAGCCAATCAATGATCCAATCCATTGGCAAACGCTCTTCGAAGACTATTTTCCTTGTGGAGTGTCAACTACAATTAGGAGCAAATATTGCGGGAGTAAAGCAGTTAAAGGTAGTTGAAATAAATGACTGTCTCCTAAAGAATCCTAATTCGGCAGAACTAATTCGATGAGAAACAATCATTTTAGCAATTTTGGTAACTGATGTTTCACTGTAAACATAACGTCGAAAATAATCGGGTTTTTAAACTACTAAAACTACTTATACTTTGAAGTTCGCCAATAAGTCTTAAAATATTGAAATGCTTTTTAAATATTGTTATATGTTATTAGGCATTAACAAACATTCCTATGCTATGCATTAACGAAGTAAAAAATGGACTATTGGTAAGTTTCTGTAGAAATCCAACTCAAACTTGAAGCATTATAGCTCCATAGTGGTTTGCAATTTCTGGACTTGAAAGTTGAAGGATTATTGTGCCTATGAATAGGTAAACTGCAATCCATATAAATACTGTACATATGTTAGCTAGATCAGGATTGGTATAAGGATTAATGTTACATTGTAGCAAATTTGTCTTAACGCTACTACCGAGCAAGACAGTCATCTAAAATAGAGGTTTGTAGAACTATACGAAGGTAGAACACTGGGCTATCGAAATTTGTCTTTAAGGTTTAATGTTTACATTTTAAGTCGTATTTATGCACAATATGTGTGTACAAGCGCCATACAAATATTCCTTTTCCACGCCACAAACACCGTACCGCATGTAAGTCTACGCATGCATTAGTGACTATTGATCCGCGGTGCTCCTCTAATTATCTCTAATCCATAAACTGAACACGTTGGTAAACCACAAGCATAAATTATGCAACTAAATTGCGGAACGCTACATCCGTACGGGTGTTACAACGCTGCCGAGTGATAAATAAATCACTCCCAAAGGATGCTCTTTGCCCTTTCAAGGCCTGTATTGTTGGGGGACTTAAATATTGCAGAGACATACACATGTTGGCGTTTTTTTTTTGCATATTTTAACATCCTGTTGATAGTATTTAAAGGATCGAATTTGGATAGACGCTATTATTAAGTATTTAAAGGACGTTATCGTTTGTTTTTATTGTCGATTAAATCGTTTTTACTGTACCTAAAAGCATTAGAAAGTTGGTGTCGAAATTAAGGGAAAACGTAATATAAGACGTGAGTAAAAAAATCTCTTTTAAATACTTTCGCTAAATTTAAATGCTAAAAACATATTTACTTTAAATCTTATTTGATCTTATTTGTTTTGATACATATTTGCTAAAAATAATTTTAAAGCGAATTTTATCACCATACTCTTGGGTTGCATTCATGCTATGAATGATTGACAAGAGCTGACAATTAAAGCAGATGTCATAGTAGAATGACAACGCTTTTATTACTCTCTTTCTTATGCGACCGAAATTTATCAATGGGGTAATCCTCAATTTACACAAATCGTTCTGACACCTCAATGTCCATTGGCTTGTATTGAAACCCAAAAAGAAAGGGGTTAAATTCTCACTCTAACAAATTTAGGATTTGCGAGACGTCCTAGAGATTAATTGGCATTCAATTTAATACATAAAAAAGGGTAATAGCAGTTGAAAGAATCATCCTGTCACCTAAATAAAAAAGCTGATGGTTTGGGATAAGATTTTATGCTTTTATGCATGACACATAGAACAAATTGTTTGAATAGGTTTGTCAAGGACAATGATTTTAGGAATTGTTATTTTCTTGCAAGGACAATGACGATTTTCGGTAGAATGACGTTTTTTGTAACTGTATACATCATGGAAATGTGATGAGATTATTATACATCAAAGCTATAAGTAACGTGGTAATTAAAAACAGTAATGATTCTCATAAGACGAAAATAAACTTTTGAAACAAATTTGAATATTTTACGATTTTAAATAATTTTTAAAATATTCAGTAACGTTTCCAGTTCATAAGTGTATACAGCACATATATAGAGTGTTTAAATAACTAAACTTATCATATGATTTAGATAATCCAATGCTTATAATGTAAGAATTACGTATTGGACGTGTGCTAACGATGTTTGCGTGATTCAAAACGTCTGAATATATTTGATAGAAGTGGTGCTTTAGTGCTTTACTTTCGAGAGACGCAAGACGTTAAAACTGTTTTTTCCTACAAATCTTTTCGCCCTTGATTCACGAGAAACATTCTAGTAATATAAACCCTTATCTAAAAAAGTTAGAGCAATAATGGTAAAATTATACATAATTCGATCAAAATGTATCTGCTCGATCCAGATAGACTAATTCGCATTCAACTGACATTATTGTGTTTCGGTCACCCTGCACACTTACATTTTCTTCTTGTATAATCTGTATTATTATTCTCCAAATGACACAAAATTTGTATCAGAATGCTTATAATAGCGAACCCTAATGGAGTCCATAATGTATTATGAATATCCCAATCACCATTAGCAGTGACCGACTAGAGAGTGAAGGATTGCCAATCGATCGGATACTTTGTCTGGGACTTTTAATGAGCATCCCAGGTTGACTCACGGTCACTGCTGATTTGCTTGACCGAAAAGCGTGCGTCCAAAAAGCATCCTTTTACTCACCATCCACCAAAGCACCAGCAGCAATTATACAGGAATGTTCATAATAATGCACAAACTGCACCATAGACCTTCAGGTGGATGGCACGCTTGGCACAAAAACACCAAAACATCGCAAACTCCTGCAAACAGCTATCCGTGCCAGACTCGTGCTATACGTTGGCTTATGATTGGTTCTCCCGTACCCTATAATTATCTCCATCAGCAGCAACAGCAGGAGCAACTGAAGTCACCTTCGTTCCTATCCTGTGCCGAGGTGGCTACCAGTATATCGCTCGGTATATCGGGTGGACCCCATCGTTTACCTCGTCCAGGAAGGATCAGGTGGCCTGGAATGTGATTTTAGTCACAAAAACGCTGCCCGAAAACCAGCCACTACTGCACCAAAATCACGAACTACCAAGAAACGATTGCTAAATTATGGTTCTAAAGCGAATGCCCCTGTCCGACAGGACTAACATGCCGTGCCGCAGTGTACGAAGCGAAAGTGAAGCTGAAACTACGATTTGGTGATTTAACTGCAACGAGCAGAATGGTTTTTTTATCTGTCATGACAGGTTTTTTGTTTGGTTGCAACACACGCCTAGGCTGATGTTTTGGATCGTTACACTATTGTTCAAACTTGTAGGACCTCATCTTTACAATTGATTCACATCCGATGTTCGGTCGCTTGAAAGAAACAGTCATCTATCACTCTATGCTGATGACAGTTCTATACTTTGCTTGTATAAATTCTTAGCCCGATTAAGATTGGCCTTTACAAGAGACTTGATAAATGTACCTTCCTTTTCTTCTTCTCTGGCTCTACAACCTCTGTAGGTCTTGGCCTGCTAGCAATTTTGCTAGCTTTCTGTGACTTAGTTGTACCCGAAGCGGGATAGTCAGTCCTGCGTACGGGGAGGCGGTCCGCCGGGATACGAACCCTGGTCCAGCCGTGTGAAGACCGGCGCCGCTATCGTATACACCACCGGGTTGCCCTTGTACCTTAGGGATTGAAAAATTATAGTTAACAGCTTCAAGATCCAGCAAAGTTAAAATAATTAATAACCAAAGTTAAGAACATAATCATACAAAAAAACCTATTACTTATGTTATTATGTATGTTACTCTTTACTAAAACTCTATACTCTTTAATAAAACCTAAATCGCTCTCACTTTATCCAACAAGATAGCTCGCTTCAAACAGGAATTTCATCCAACAATTCTCAAGACTGAAGAATTCTCAAGATTCCCAAGACTCAAATGTAAGGGACGATTGCTCTCTAAATAATTTTTAAAGAGTACAAAGAGTATAAAACAAAAAATCCCAAATAGTTTCATTGCTGTTGAGCTTCATTTAATCTCAGAATCCTTACTAATAGAAGATAGAACCAGGAAAGACTTGAAGCGACCACGCACTTCGTGCCTGATATCCTATTCACCAATAATACGGAATTTGTTTAAATGTACTGCTTAAGTTAGAAGATTTTAGTTTAGTTTAGTTAGTCTATACCATTCAGAGCCAAATTATTTAATTACATTATTAACATGGGGCGGCCCGGTGGTAGATGCGACAGCGGCGCCGGTCTTCACACGGCAGGACCGGGGTTCAAATCTCATCTGGGCCGTTCTCCCCAAGTGAGGACTGACTATCCTAACTATGCGGTCGTTAGGCCAAGAAAGAAGAAGTTTAACATTTTAATTATAAATGGGGTATTTATTCCTAATATGGAGGAGATCCTTCCAGTGTACGGCTGGCAAAGAAGAATTTGTCCTCGCCGAAATATTAAACAATCAAAAAAGGGAACTTCTCTTAATTTGCGAGTTCGTTATTTGATTTTAGTTGAATTAAAAGTCATTTAAAGGGGGGGAAAAAAATCGAACAGTACAATAGATCTTATAAAACCAAAACAATAGACACCAGAAACTAAAAACCCAATAAAAAGTCTAGATAAACAAGACAAAAATTGTAACCGAATTTAACAATGCAAAACAGAATGTAAATAATGAAATAACTTCACCACATCTGTACGAAATGTTCATCAGGTTAGATGGCTATGATGGCAAGCTAGAAAATACTCAAAACTTCCGAACAAGATGCCTTAAAAAAATACTAGAACTCCTACAAGTTTGAACAATAGTGTAACGATCCAAAACATCAGCCTAGGCGTGTGTTGCAACCAAACAAAAAACCTGTCATGACAGATAAAAAAACCATTCTGCTCGTTGCAGTTAAATCACCAAATCGTAGTTTCAGCTTCACTTTCGCTTCGTACACTGCGGCACGGCATGTTAGTCCTGTCGGACAGGGGCATTCGCTTTAGAACCATAATTTAGCAATCGTTTCTTGGTAGTTCGTGATTTTGGTGCAGTAGTGGCTGGTTTTCGGGCAGCGTTTTTGTGACTAAAATCACATTCCAGGCCACCTGATCCTTCCTGGACGAGGTAAACGATGGGGTCCACCCGATATACCGAGCGATATACTGGTAGCCACCTCGGCACAGGATAGGAACGAAGGTGACTTCAGTTGCTCCTGCTGTTGCTGCTGATGGAGATAATTATAGGGTACGGGAGAACCAATCATAAGCCAACGTATAGCACGAGTCTGGCACGGATAGCTGTTTGCAGGAGTTTGCGATGTTTTGGTGTTTTTGTGCCAAGCGTGCCATCCACCTGAAGGTCTATGGTGCAGTTTGTGCATTATTATGAACATTCCTGTATAATTGCTGCTGGTGCTTTGGTGGATGGTGAGTAAAAGGATGCTTTTTGGACGCACGCTTTTCGGTCAAGCAAATCAGCAGTGACCGTGAGTCAACCTGGGATGCTCATTAAAAGTCCCAGACAAAGTATCCGATCGATTGGCAATCCTTCACTCTCTAGTCGGTCACTGCTAATGGTGATTGGGATATTCATAATACATTATGGACTCCATTAGGGTTCGCTATTATAAGCATTCTGATACAAATTTTGTGTCATTTGGAGAATAATAATACAGATTATACAAGAAGAAAATGTAAGTGTGCAGGGTGACCGAAACACAATAATGTCAGTTGAATGCGAATTAGTCTATCTGGATCGAGCAGATACATTTTGATCGAATTATGTATAATTTTACCATTATTGCTCTAACTTTTTTAGATAAGGGTTTATATTACTAGAATGTTTCTCGTGAATCAAGGGCGAAAAGATTTGTAGGAAAAAACAGTTTTAACGTCTTGCGTCTCTCGAAAGTAAAGCACTAAAGCACCACTTCTATCAAATATATTCAGACGTTTTGAATCACGCAAACATCGTTAGCACACGTCCAATACGTAATTCTTACATTATAAGCATTGGATTATCTAAATCATATGATAAGTTTAGTTATTTAAACACTCTATATATGTGCTGTATACACTTATGAACTGGAAACGTTACTGAATATTTTAAAAATTATTTAAAATCGTAAAATATTCAAATTTGTTTCAAAAGTTTATTTTCGTCTTATGAGAATCATTACTGTTTTTAATTACCACGTTACTTATAGCTTTGATGTATAATAATCTCATCACATTTCCATGATGTATACAGTTACAAAAAACGTCATTCTACCGAAAATCGTCATTGTCCTTGCAAGAAAATAACAATTCCTAAAATCATTGTCCTTGACAAACCTATTCAAACAATTTGTTCTATGTGTCATGCATAAAAGCATAAAATCTTATCCCAAACCATCAGCTTTTTTATTTAGGTGACAGGATGATTCTTTCAACTGCTATTACCCTTTTTTATGTATTAAATTGAATGCCAATTAATCTCTAGGACGTCTCGCAAATCCTAAATTTGTTAGAGTGAGAATTTAACCCCTTTCTTTTTGGGTTTCAATACAAGCCAATGGACATTGAGGTGTCAGAACGATTTGTGTAAATTGAGGATTACCCCATTGATAAATTTCGGTCGCATAAGAAAGAGAGTAATAAAAGCGTTGTCATTCTACTATGACATCTGCTTTAATTGTCAGCTCTTGTCAATCATTCATAGCATGAATGCAACCCAAGAGTATGGTGATAAAATTCGCTTTAAAATTATTTTTAGCAAATATGTATCAAAACAAATAAGATCAAATAAGATTTAAAGTAAATATGTTTTTAGCATTTAAATTTAGCGAAAGTATTTAAAAGAGATTTTTTTACTCACGTCTTATATTACGTTTTCCCTTAATTTCGACACCAACTTTCTAATGCTTTTAGGTACAGTAAAAACGATTTAATCGACAATAAAAACAAACGATAACGTCCTTTAAATACTTAATAATAGCGTCTATCCAAATTCGATCCTTTAAATACTATCAACAGGATGTTAAAATATGCAAAAAAAAAACGCCAACATGTGTATGTCTCTGCAATATTTAAGTCCCCCAACAATACAGGCCTTGAAAGGGCAAAGAGCATCCTTTGGGAGTGATTTATTTATCACTCGGCAGCGTTGTAACACCCGTACGGATGTAGCGTTCCGCAATTTAGTTGCATAATTTATGCTTGTGGTTTACCAACGTGTTCAGTTTATGGATTAGAGATAATTAGAGGAGCACCGCGGATCAATAGTCACTAATGCATGCGTAGACTTACATGCGGTACGGTGTTTGTGGCGTGGAAAAGGAATATTTGTATGGCGCTTGTACACACATATTGTGCATAAATACGACTTAAAATGTAAACATTAAACCTTAAAGACAAATTTCGATAGCCCAGTGTTCTACCTTCGTATAGTTCTACAAACCTCTATTTTAGATGACTGTCTTGCTCGGTAGTAGCGTTAAGACAAATTTGCTACAATGCAACATTAATCCTTATACCAATCCTGATCTAGCTAACATATGTACAGTATTTATATGGATTGCAGTTTACCTATTCATAGGCACAATAATCCTTCAACTTTCAAGTCCAGAAATTGCAAACCACTATGGAGCTATAATGCTTCAAGTTTGAGTTGGATTTCTACAGAAACTTACCAATAGTCCATTTTTTACTTCGTTAATGCATAGCATAGGAATGTTTGTTAATGCCTAATAACATATAACAATATTTAAAAAGCATTTCAATATTTTAAGACTTATTGGCGAACTTCAAAGTATAAGTAGTTTTAGTAGTTTAAAAACCCGATTATTTTCGACGTTATGTTTACAGTGAAACATCAGTTACCAAAATTGCTAAAATGATTGTTTCTCATCGAATTAGTTCTGCCGAATTAGGATTCTTTAGGAGACAGTCATTTATTTCAACTACCTTTAACTGCTTTACTCCCGCAATATTTGCTCCTAATTGTAGTTGACACTCCACAAGGAAAATAGTCTTCGAAGAGCGTTTGCCAATGGATTGGATCATTGATTAGTCACACCGTGCATACACAAGGTAAGGGACTGCTCTGCTTGCCTTCCAAATCGCGCACCAATTTGTGCCACAATTTTTCGCTATTTTGCTTGTAATCGCATGTTCACCCACCATTAAGCTGGCACAAAAATCAGCAAAAGTGTTTCTTGTACCCTCGTTACGTTCGGTTGAAGTAAGAAATTTGCAAGATTCAATAGATCAAACCCACCGGCTAGCAAACAATACGGCCTTGTTTGTTTCTTGTTGCTAAATCGATAGTTTCATGCCTCGGCTACTGAACTTACCGAAGCAAGCGATTACATCAGAAAACATGAAAATACAGACATTTGGCCTCCCTTCGTTCGGGTCGCAACACCCCCCACCCAACATTACTTGTCACACACACCTACGTCACCCCATCCTTGTCCTGGTTTCGGTTGTGGTCTCGTGCATGTTTGTTTTATCCTTGGATCATATTTTTTACGCAACCCTGACAGCTGCTGGATTCATGGGTTTGGCCTTTTTTTGTTTGTTGTTGCTCTTGCCGTACACAGCGCGACAACTCGTAGTGGTTGTGTGTTTTTATCAACTTTATTTATTACCTCACAACTTTAACCACAGTCCTGGCCGGCTGACTGGTTGGTTGGTTGGTAGGTAATATTTGTTGGTTATTGTTTGATTGACACCACACACGAACCACTAAACGGGGACGGAAAACAAATCTGAAGCCGCTGAAGCAAGGATCTGGGTAAAATCGATAAAGGAAAAGTGACTTATGACATCGATGGCGAGCGTGGAGTGGGTTGAAGATGTTAACTTATGGTTGTTTTGGTTTTGGTTAGTTAAATATTTGAGGTGAATTGAGAACTTTTTCAGGATAGGTGCGTGTTACGTTGAAGGTATGAGAACTCATACTTTGATACATTCATCTGCCGCTATCACTTTAAAGCTCACAGGTCTCCGAATGCTAACAGGTCTTAAAGAAAACCCTTGTCGTTGGTTCATTTGTTGGTTGGTTCCTGAACTACAATTGAAGCTTAACAGTCAAATTTATAGATAGACAGTTGACATTTAAAAATTATCTCTCTGATGCCATTATCTGTGGCAAGATGCCCATTAGATGGCCAGCATGATCTAGCAGGGCATTAAATAAAGAAGAAAATGTTTAATATTCAAGCAAATTTAGAGGGGTTTTACTAACCCCTCTTGGGTCTTTCTAAACCACTGCTTAGTGATTTAGAGAGGTCTTTAGAGGGTTTTAGCTTGCGGGGATATCAGTTACCCATATGTTAGATAATGTTTAATGTTTATTTATCAACGAATGTGGTCTAGATCGACACGACCATGAGGACTCTCGCGATGAAGAACAGTCTGGAGTAAAAGATTCACTCTCCTTAGGAAGTCAAACCAAGCAGTATACGTGAGAGTTTGTATTGCGGTAGGCTAATGCATAAAGTTGGCATACTTTTACAGCGACCGAATGAATGTGCAATAGAGCGCCTCGATGTATGTATGTTAACTGTAACATGTACACTAACAAATGCTTCATGTTATTCTACTCTCTATTATCTGTAAGTACAAACAGTTACTAATTATTTGATACTTCATCAAATTATTGCTGAGTGTAGGAATAGGAAGTTCATGTCTTGTGATGCAAATCTTGACGTAATTTTATATCCATAAAAACAAAGTTAAACTAAAGTGTGATAAATACATGGGTATTGTAGTGGTTTATACTGCCTACAACAAACTCTCGATTCTATATTACGATCGACTTGTCCGGTTCGTTGAAGAGAAGAGAAAAAAAAAATCAATTTCTGTGCAGATCTGACGCACGATTGACCATCTAGTTACACGTAAAACGAAGTCAAGGAAAGCCAAACAATGGAAAGTTTCAAAACCTCTCAAGGTGCTAGAGCCAGTGAAGCCGAAGATCAGATCTTCACAATGCGGAAAAGTTTTGGAAAATGTGACAGAGTCATTTCCTGCAACTTACGCCAGGAAGATAGGTACGCCTGTCTACTCTTCAAACTAGCGCTAGAGTTCAATTCGAGGACCCTAGAAAATCATTCCAGATTCTGGTAAACGCTGATAACACAGACATCATTGGTTTGAGGATCTCTTTCGTAGCAGATGCTTACCAAAGGAACGATCAGATGGCACTGATCTTCGGGATGAAGATGAACCATCAGACTTATAAAAAAAACACGGATTTACGCAGGATGATGCACATCGTAGCTATCCTTTTTATCTACATGGGGCCAAAAGTCAGTGTATCAGTCGATACGTCCACTATAGGGATATTAGGGATACAAACCGTTAGCTGTATCGAGGTAAATCTGTATCAATACATGGCCAAAAAACGGTTGAAGAGAACAAGTAAGTAATTTGTCCTGAACACATCTCAAACAGTTAAAGGAAATCAAAAGCAGTTGAAGCTTTCTGATACCTCGAACTGAACGAAATTAATTATAGCTTAATTTGTGTGCAACACATACACATACGTAGGATGAAATTTGTTATTCGGCCTAACTTTTAAAGGATTAGATCGACAACATATCCAGAAAAACGTTAACAAAACAGCAAGTCGAGTACGAGCATTCTTCTCATACCAATGATAACCTGAACGTGGTTCACAATTTGGTGCTTTTTTATTGTCATTGCCAACCAACAGCTTCATGCACCTTTTTTCTTTCACCTTCAAAAAACGAAAACAAATTTAATCCAGTTTCCGTAAAAGGTGCTACGGGTAGATATGCAGCCGTGCAATCCTCAACACCACATGCCACGAAACAGCACAGCAACATGTCATGCACATCCTTTTAGGGATGCATCCGCACAGTTAGCCAACCAATTCTTTCCCTACCCAAAGCATGAAAAACAGTTTCGAGAAACAAAATAGGTAGAGTGCAGTTTGCTGGCAGTTGCGGTTGAATAATTTATTTTCTGCACCAAACGAGAAAAATACAATGGCGCCGACACAACCTTTTCTTTTTTGGTTTTTGAATTGAAAAGGAAAAAAAGTAAACCGATTCAAACGCACACCTAACCTTGAACCGGGCGTACGTTTGAATCTGTGCTGTCAGAATTGGATGCATATAAATTAAGTCATATATAAATTGGTTCACGCCTTTTACGCGGACGATGGCAAACGGAATCATCGGTCAGCGATCACCGAAACAAGCATGTTTCTGCATGGCTATTCACACAAATTTCGTTTTATATCTGCAAATTTGAAAGATGTTCTGTAACAAATCAAAACTACAATCGTCAGAAAACAAAAACCAAATTAATAGCGATATTGAAGAGGTGGTTAATTAATCGATGCTTCATTTTCCCTGTTTAATATAGGTTCTCTGTGATAGTTTATGTTAAGATTTGAGGAAATTTTCATTATAATTTACACATGGAAGATATGTGCTTCTGATGTCATTCAAATGCAATCCTAAACAGTCCTTATTTCTTAAGTTCCTAAAGATCAGCTGACATGTACGATCACCATTCACATAAGATGCTTCCACTACTTCGATATTAAACCAGAAAACACAACTCGTGTTCCTGGTACCTGATTCCTTTTAACTTCTTAACCATGTCCAACGAATTTAAAAATTCTTCTTTAAAAAGAATGAAAATATGCGGAGTGTATCGGAATATTGATGAATGTTTGAGAAAAATACAAATAATTTAGAATTCTTTCCCAATTTTGATTCCTTAGTTCTTCAGATGTTGAATACTAACAGAACTTCATTTTTTTCTATCTAAGAAAAATAATATTTCAATCAAATTATTAAGCCTGTTGCAAGTGTTTTGTAAGTATTTTTTAATGTAGTTTAATAATTCTTTATTCATATTAAAACATGTCTCGAAGTCCATAATCCATAACTGGTACTCATTGCGCCCACCAGTGTCTAAATACAGCATTTTATCTGAATCATCCATTTATTTTACAGTGATCACCACAATCCACACATCCAGCCGATTACAACAGCCATCGGGTGGGGGGTTTGATCTTTTTTTAACACTTTGAAAAACCGATCAAACCCGACCACCGACAGTCTCAACCGGTGCGGGAACAATGCATGCGTGGAATCTCCTATAGGTCACCAATAAAAATTCTTTCGAGTTATTGTGGGGACATTTTAACTGCACGCCGCATCAACCCGCGACAGCCGCTGTGTCTGCAGGAGAAGAAACGAAGCCGATCATCATCATCATCATCATCGGTGGTCAGACAGAAATAACAAAACAGACAAGAAACAGATAATCGTGCTAACTAAACAACTTCCCGATGCGTGCTAGCATCCTACTCAAGAGCGGCAAAACAAATCTGGAGAAGAAGCACACAGAGCAAAGGAAAAGCAGAGGAATCAATCTGTGACCAAACACCCATAGGAACCACCGAAATCATGGTACGGACGGGAGGTCCATAACCAGAAGAATCACTTTTTTATAATGCTATAAAATATAGTAATAGCAATAAAAAGCTAATATTTATTTATTTAGCATTCTCCCACTTCTTCCAGAAGAGCTCATCGGCACTGGAAGATTGGTAATAAAGATCTACCGCATTCAGCTGGACACTGGACTCGATTTTTTCGATCTTGATCTTGAGAGCGTGGAAAGTGGACAGCGAAAATTATATCAATCAATTATAACACCAGTTGAGCTGTTAATTCCATGTTGAAGAATCTTGGAATAGTGCTCACCAGTGTTGGAATGTTTCGGTTTAGAATTGGACTGTCAAAAGAGAAATATTGTGATGGAAAAAAAGAATGCAACGCATTGAAAGTGATCTATGCACAACAGCAAAAACAAGACTTTCTATTTTCAATTTTCTCCACAAAAAAAAACTGTACTCGTGCATAACTTGAGTATATATTTAAATTTCTCTAATTTTAATTACCATTACAATTACTTTGTTCATCCACCCTATTCAATAACCGCACACAATAGGGCGCACACTACTAACGTGGCCTCTAAATGGTAGCAGCTTGTTTACCGGAACAGAGCGAGGCCTTAATTTTAAACCTCAAAATACCGTACCAATCACTCTTAAAAGAAATTTAATCCATACTGAGCGAAAGTGTGTGCGGTTGCTTTTAAACCTTAAGGTAATGTAAGAGCGAAAGCGAACTGCTGCTAATTACTGAACTGGAGAACCCCAACCCGAAATTGTGTTGCTAACCCCTCTCCCATACGGTACGGTTTATACCAATTGCAATCAATTTTTAAGCAGCATTAGATAATTCATTTGCCAGCGAATGGAGAGCGAGATCGGAATTGTTAATTAAATTTACGAGCGAAAACAAGCCTTTAATCTGGGGATCTTGTTACTTGTGTACCGGATGTAAGGCATGCGCCGTCGATCGATCTGCGAGTGATCTATTGTTACAAGTGAAAAACGATAACTAGCAGCTTGTTTAAACTAGCCAATCAATTTGATCGTTGCGAGCAGCGCAGAGGTCTGTGGCCGTTTTATATTTCAAGTGAAGTATTTTTTAACTGTTTTTGGTTAATTATCTTTGTTAAATCTTTTAAGTTTACGTATAGGCAATAGGTAAAGCACTTTATCGGGTACATGTGCTTACTAACGTATGCATTAAAATAACAGACAACATATTCCAAATTTGTTTATGCTGTTACATTGCTAGCTAGTTGTCGATCCAACCGGTCAGTGATCAATACACACTTGTTGACTAGATACTGTCAAAATCTGAGAATTTGATCTGTTTATTAGCGATAGATTTGACAAGAATAGTGAAACATATTGTCCTGTAGTTTGATCGTATCATATTACGTGTCTCAAAGTAGTCGTTTTGGCCAATTCTTTAAGATTCTGCTACTTCTGGCAAAGGTAAATTCTATAGAACGGAAGCCTGGATTTGGCCATCCAGCCCTTTCAAGCGACCGGAGCATTCCGCAGAAGCTGTGGATCAAAATCAGCGAAAAGCGATGGTTCGTCTTGTCTTCTTTTTTCCGAAGCAAGTAGCTATTGGTAAAATTTATAGTACAAGGTGCCCGACAGAAGTTACAGGCCAACCCTAACGTGCCTCAGTTCTGTCCAATTGAAAATTTCTGGGTCAATTTTAAGAAAAATTTACATAATTTCGTTGCCACAACTTCGGATAAATTAATAAAAAGGCGTCCTTTTAACTGACAAAATATCTACAAACTTAACTTTGACACCTGTAGCTAAAAGGCTCGGCCAATTTCCGCAAGATAACACGACGGGAAGGTGAAGTAATTTTCGATGCCCTAAATAACTTAAAGAAAAATAAACAGTACTTCCATTTAATTTTATCATTGATCGCTTCTTTAAAGCATACGTTATATCTTAAACCTTAACTATTCTCACGAGCTTAATTTCGTGCATAAAATAAATATGAGATTATCAATAACCTATAACCCGATTGAATCTGTCTATCCCACAAAATGCACAACTCCCACATGGTATTTTATAACTCTACATGACGCGATTCCGCGCAAACCCTCGCGATCACGTTGACAATCCTTATGAGAGATCCACGTCCAGTATACATCGCAAACACAGTTTCATATGGCACAAAAGCAAGTTTAAACATGTTTACGCGTGTTACGCCTTTAGCGCCTTTGCGATGCTCACCCTTGATTCTTGTTTGGTTCCAGCCGTCCATCCAGCCAGACGTAATATAATAATAGAGCTCATTAAGTGTCCGCGACGGAAGCGACAGTGTGTTTCGCACACATTTTTGGTCTGCTAATCGTCTGACTTAAAAGTAAACATTTGTTTCATCATGTTTCCGAGCACCGTATACAAAAACAGCTGTTGGAGAGACGATACCAACGATTGGGTGTGATGATTTCAGGTTTTTGTTTTTTGGTTTGATTTAATTGTTCTGCTTTACGTTATGATTTTTTAACTCTTATTTGCGAAATCTATGGACCAATACAATACGTGAATGCTGCTAAAGATTTTTGAACATCGGAAATTTTCCAAACATTATTAAAAACTACTTTTAAAAAGTCTCTAAACAAAGAAGTGTATCATGTCACATTCAGCTACGGAAATATGAAAAGCAAACCGAAAAAAAATGCCGAACTGTTGCTATGGTTCATGTGATTCCGAGGGTTTTACTGACACTTCCGACTTGGGATTCATGTTCCCGTCACCCTTAAATGCAAGGGTCTCAAATGTTGGTCCTATTTTAAGCAGGTTTTCCAATGCTATTGCAGGGGAGGGTCTTGTCTTTAGCAACCAAACGCGTTCAAACACGATTTGTCGTAGATGCGTTTTGACATTGAAAGCAAGATCAGGATGAAACAAGCACAAGAAGCCGTGGGAAAAATTTCTTCTTTGTTTTCGCAATATCTTCCTTTACTTTTTTAAGTTTTCTGTAATCACAAAAAACTTTAATACCATTTACAGAAATGCTTTCTGCAATGATTTAAATATTTTGTTAATTAATAATGCAGCGGGTATGGAGCGCCATATGTTCTACCTTCCAACAACAGGTGCTTTACAAACTGTTGAAGCGAAACTATACATTATAAATGTAAGGGATTGTAATGGTATGATCTTCAATCAGAATCCCTTTCATTTCTTCTGTTGAAGGAAGGACTTCTTTGAACCTCCCTGAGTAACGCCGTCTTATAATTAAATTTAATAATTAATAAAGTAAAAGCCATATGGATATGACGAGGTGTGGTGTAATTGGTTGGAAATGAATATCGAAGTAGCAATTAGCATTTAATAACATATGATACTTGCTAATTGGTATAATTTGTTCAGCTACCTCTACCAAATTTCTAACGTAGTATCAGGAACATTTTGTTTTACAATCAAACATATGAATCTAACGTTTTGATCTAATGTTTTTGCACATTATGTTACAATAAACTATGATTGAGCTACAGGTGTTTATATAGGTGTAAAGTGATCACATGTTTTATACCTAGCCCAGAGTCTAACCTAAGTTAAACTACACGTAATATGCGATCCTCAAAATTAACAAATCTAATGTCCCAGTATATTTAAAAAGCTGACATGAAGATCGTATAATTCAATGATCGAGTGTATTAGGTATTCTGTTACAAAGAAAGTACCAAAAGATTTAATAAAATATGTTTTAAGATTTTTTACTATGTTAAAGTTGATTGGGTTATATGTTTGATGATTGACTGGATGATGGATGGATGATAAGCAAATTTTGACTAATTCTAGTTCGTACTTTTATTCAACTTCGGCCTAGGTCGGCTTGGAGTTTCTTTTTTTTAAAAGATTAAAAGATAAAAGATTATCGGTGGACTTTTCAATGTCTCGTGTATTCTCGATAAAATTTACTTCAAAGCTCCTAGCAGATACTTAAAGCCATAACCAACATTAATACTGAATTTAGATCGGAGAATAATCTTCTGACCGAGACGGTTTCCGTGCAGATCTTCACCCTTCTTGATGTTGTACTGCTTCAAAGAAGAAAAAAATAGACAAAAACATTTCTAATAACTTTAGAGATAGTGTGCCGGACTTCTTAAATAAAAGTCAATTGTAAGCATTTCAGTTATCTATTTTATGCAGACCAATAGAAGGTTCCACGGCAAACATTCGCCAAATACTAGAAGCTCAAGGACCCATCGCTCAACAGTTTGAAGCTTGTACGAGAAGAGTTACAAGAGTTTAAACGTACAGCAAGAGAAGGAGTTGGTGAGCTCCATTTATCATCGACATATACGAGTGCCACACTTGTATTAATTTATCATTTTTCTATAAAATTCTTTTATATTTTCTAGGTGACCGTTTTACCTCATAGTACAAAATACCTCGTCAATTTTAAACATTAAAGAGGCGAATGAGGTCTCTAAGACCCAAAGCCTCTATAAATAAACGAAAAAAAAAAAAATTTTTTTAAACATATTTTAACGTTTAAAAATAGTTCGTTTTAATTCATTTCTTCAAGGGAAAGTCGAGTCCCAGAAAAAGTGTAAAAAGTTAATGAAAGCGTATCTGGCATTTGTCAAATAGATTAAACTATGTTACAAAACCAATCACTTAACGTAAACTCAAAATATGTCTGACATACTTGAGCAGAGGTTCTAAAATTATTACAATATGTGCTGAGGTTATTTTAGGAAATTTTCCATTCAAAATATCGTTGTTGAAGTAACTGCTTTTATTGAAATAAACAGAAAAATATAATTGAAAGCTAATCTCACAGTTTAGCGCTAACGATCAATACGGTCACTATTAATCGCTACAGCGCTCTGCAGTTGTTTAATATACAATTCTAAAAGTTGTTAAACACCTTCAGCTTAAATTTTCTTAAGATTTCAAACAGAAAAAGGTCGGCCCATTTAACACCCATTCGCTTGCTGCTTACCGACCCACCGTGGGGCTTACCGTACGACCGTGTTCACTTTTCATTGCCACCTCTATATTTAGGGTACGATATAATTTACCTATCTGTTTCACTGGGTTAAAGTCATTTCCGATTGTTAAAAACGCTCAGCCGAATGCCACAATCTTAAGCGGAACTTCCGAAACCTAAAGGGTGGCTCTCTCTCTCTCGCTCGCTTAGGATGAACCGTTGCCGTTAGACGATGATGATGATGATGATGATGCGTTCGACGGTAGGAAACAAAACTATTCCCGACTTAATGAAGGAACGATGAGCAGAGGCCCACCATCTGACCATTACAACCTGCTTCGGTCAACAGTTTTGAGCGCCCGATTTTGGCGAACAGTGGGTGGGTGGGTGAGAAATTCACACAACCTCCCGCTCAAAATGGGGAAATTGCGAGCAACCCACCCTACTGAAACTGTACAGCGTTGACCTACAGGTAAAAGCTTTTTTTTTTGGGGGTGCAATGGACGAATGTAGAACAGGAAATTCACATTTAACCCTTAACTTGCGTTTTCTCAACTGGATCATACTGGTGCGGGATCATCGTTCGCTATGCGCTGCTCTCGACATGACGCCCTTTTTGATCGTACCTTTGAATTGGTGTCAAATTATATTCAATTATCGACGCTCAATGCATTGTTTGTCCAGAACAAGAACGGAAGAGTTGAAAGTGTACGGTGGGATAATTACCAGGAAAACGGCAAATGACTAATGATGTGGACAATATGTGCTGAAACACCTGCTATCTCACATTTCGTCTTATGGGCAGGATGCAACCTCATACAATGGCGTACCAATTGACGTCCGAAAAACGGGTCTGCAAATGAAACATAATGTAAGACCTATACGATCATTGACGGGACACTGGCGCTGACATATTGATTGCATCCTTTACGGATGATTATTGTTTCAGCGACAGATGCAGCTTTCTGTATCATGAGTTTAAAAATAAATTAGGGAAGAAGATACGTGGCAGAATATTGAAGCAGAAAATCCTTTTTTTCCGATGATCAGTATTAAAATTAATTTCGAATGGGAAACGGAGCTAAACAGAGTGCAAAAGAATGTTTTTGTGCTCAGAAAGGGAACATAATTTATTCCACCGTGTCCTTCCAATAGCTAAACTCAACCTTCGTGTGAGGTTCTAAGGTCTTTTCGAACATCAAACGCATACAGGGGCTTGCCAGCAACGTCATCAACACACTTCTCGATGGGGTGAACGTATGTTGTAACTACCGAAGTGTGACAATACCTTCGTTTAATCGCTGATTCCTTCCAATGGACGCATTGGACACATAAGCGTGAACCGACAGTGTCAAAACTTAACGTCTCCTGAAGAGTTTTAGCCCTCCTCGCTGACGAATTAGTCAGCTTACTAACGAAAAATCTATTTGACATTTCCGCACTTCAAAACAATAATATGCCAATTTAAAATACTACGTTAGCAGTATTATTTAGACGTCTAGCCCCTCCGAAGCAAGTACAATAATGAAAAGGTAAAGATGCCGACCAACAGAAATAATTTCACGCCTTGCTAACTCCTTGGCAGACCACAGCATAGTTGTGGGTTGTCTAAAGTGAAAAACGAAACGTTCAACTATTGCAAGAGCAAACGTCTTCAACCCTCCCCCGGCTTAAACTATCTTTTCACCTGCTCAAAGAACAAAAAAAAGCAGAACCGCTTCGTCATCTATCTACTGTTTGCCATCAAAACGCCACCAAAACTGTGATCTGTGAGGAAAACGACGCACCTGGGTAGAGCTAGCGCGCCAGATCTAAGCTGGTGAGCCCTTTTCACACGCCGTTTCAGTTTCGGTTCACGGCGGAAAAGTTGGCCAGTCATTGCGGCCATACTTTTCCCGCCAACACTTCTTCTTTGACACTTTAATCGACACGGAATTTAATCGACTGTGCGGAACGTCATCACAGAACGGATATGAATAATCAGCCCGGTGGCGTCGTTTGACGGCGTTTGGTTCTCCTGGTGCCGGGGTACAAGGAGCAAGGCAATTATGTATCTACGAACGTTTTGTTCTCTTTTGATTTTAATTTCAATTTTGCTGTTCACCTTTGTCACATGTCGCTCAAGACTCGTTCAAGCAAATAGTGCTTCTCAATACCAAACCAAAACATTTTGATGAAACTTTGCTGTGCAAGATGCTGCTAGCGCTTTTTGGGTACGATAGTTTAACATCATAATTGTCAGCCATTACGGTAAAATACAACCTTAAAGAATGGAGCAAAAACGCACAAAAATAGGAGGGAATCATTAAGATGCTTCTCGTACTAATGTACCCCTAGCGAACTGCGGTGTACCGAAAAACCAAGCTAGCCCCTAGCTAACTGGTGCCGCTAGCTGGCTACAAAGCTTCAAAAAGAAAAGCACCTCGCTTAATGTTGACCTGTACCGTGGGACTTGTTATCATGATTTTAAAACGCATTTGTGGTAGCAGCAGCAGCAGGAACAACAGCGATCGCACGTTTAGCAGATCTACTGACTCTGGTTTTGGTTTTGAAGTGCAACGCTGTAACGCCGAACTGGGAAGCGAACCCGATGTAATGCTAAACCGGAGAAATGTTAATGCTGAAACTATGATTATTCTAGCCTTTCTGTACACGTGGCCGTGTCTATCATAGCGTAAAGAAGGTGTGTCGGTCTGGCTGGTGCTGGCGGCGAATTATTACTGCTCTGGCGTGTAAGGATGACATGACACAACATGATTTCTGTGTCGTGTCGTACAATCAGATAAAGTTGACGTGCGAATAGCATATAGAAACACCAGATGCGAGCGTAATTCGTACGTCGCTACTTTAAGGTAATACGTATAAGTAGGATATTATTTTGAAAATATATTCCACTATACAAAAGTTTATCCCCATGTGTATTTTTTTCTTCTTGTTAACAACCAAACACCACACCCTTCCAATAGAGCACTAAATGTGTGAGAAATAACACACTTGCTGGGTAGTATAATTTATTAAACAGTTAATTGACTATCGTTTCTTGCCTAGTTTAGATTTTTTTTCTAACAAACTCTATGGATCGATCCCAATCACAATTTTTTTTTTTAGACACAGGTTTACTTACCCACAATCCTTAATAACACTTAACGAGTCGAAATTATTCGCTGTCCTTAACAATATCCTTGTGAAGACTGGGTAGAACGTACGCATGAAGCCTTGACACCATACCGGCGGTCGGATTTTAGGTCAGAGAAAGTATAACGCGACCATTGAGGTCTGCTTACCGCTGACCTTTGGTAATCCATTTAACCTCGTTTAACCATACCAAAGCTAGACCAATATCGATACTTGTTCTAGCAACTAAAAGCTAGAGATGGTTTTCTCTTGGTACTTTGACAACTTGTTTATGGAAAAGGGTCAATAAATATGATTTTGAAACAGATAATTTTCAATGTTATATTTATAATTTTAATCGTTGGGTCAATGACCAACTTATACCTTCATCTCTACGGCCGACATACAGTTTTTAATGGGAATATTTTCCATTTTTATAGCCTAAATTGTTATTTTACGGACATTTTCTTGTGATTTTCTATATATATTTCGCACGTAAACAGATAAAGTTTGTTTAAAATATTTTCTTCTATTGGACTTATCAATTTCTGCAAAACTAAAGGTACCTTCCAATGCTTAGTATTGTTTATCAGCAAAGCCAGAATTGTGCATAGGAATATTGTTTACCATTTAAATAGTGGCATAAGCGTTAGCGGTGTTGATCTTCACTCGGTAGGATCGTATATTTTATAACGATCGCAATATCTAACAGTTTTGGGGAAAAATGACCTTTACAACTCATAAAATATACTTTAATCTTTTTCTTATTAGCTTGCTCCTTTACACACGTCTATCAGACATGGTCAAGTCAGAAATCCTTTTCCAAGAAACTCAGTCCAGGGCTACACTCCTTCAATAACGGTGTCATCTGATTTCCGCCAGGTCCGACCTTATCCAGTCAATGAGCCTCTACCATCGTATCCTTCCGGCTTTCCCACCGTCGAAACAACTCAGCGAACTCAAGGTTCATTCTCCTTTTCCCCACACCATAGTCACACAAAGATTGGTGTCCTTCGTCAGCATAGACGATTACCCTAAACAATTCGCCTTAAGTTTTCGTTGTAAGCCGAAGTTATGATGGCACCAAAGAAACAAAACTTCTCTACCACCTCGAGAGTTGTCGCCGTCAACTGATACGCTGCTTCTCAAACGCCTATCACAGTCAAAGTCATGAGCATGTATTTTGTCTTCGTTGGATTGATCCTCAGTCCAACATAATCAGTCTCGCATTTCAGTCAGGAGTAAGCCTCACATACCACCGCAGATGTATGTCTGATGATGTCAATATCATTCGCGAGGCCGGAGAGAACGGGTAAAAATCCTTATATCACAGTCAGCACTTCACATGACGCCTTCTGAAACAATTTTGAACAGCAAACGGGAGAGTCCGTCATCTTGCCTCTGCCCTCGATGAGATTCGAGCGGTTCTGACCACAACACTCTGCTGCACTGCTCGTAGCCGTAGTACTGCATAATGTTCTATACTTCGGAAAAATCGATGATATCGCAATCCGCCTTGAAGTCGATGAATAGATGCGTGAAGATCTGTTGCTCCCAGAATTTCTAGACGATCTGCCGTAGAATATGGTTGTGGTCGATTTGTCTGCAACAAATCCAGCTTGGTAGCTTCCGAAGAAATCTGTAGCAAATCGGTGCACAGTCTTCAGAAGAGTATTTGGAGCAGCATCATAAAGCATTCAGTACTTAGATTTCAAGCTACATAATTTACTTACCACGCATACCATATTCCAAGAAAAATTTATAATAAATGAAGCTCGAATGCTATATGAAGTCTTCTGATTTGGTTTAGATTCTCCTTCTTCTGGTTCTTTGACCCTAGAATCTAAGATTTTTTTGGTCTGCAATTCATGAATTTCTTGACTTATATTACCCGTACCCATATTTTCCAATCAATCGTCTCCACTACTTCGGTTTAGATATAACTTTTAAGGTAATTAGTTTTTGTTTTTCAAATTAAATTTACGTCAGAAAGTGAGAGTTAGTTTTTTAATTAAAAATTAGTTTTCTTTTGCAAAAAATGTTCTGTATCATGCTATAAAAAGTCATGCAAAATACTATCTAAACACGTGGATCAAACAACGCATTTGCAATCATATAGATAGCACTCCATCAATACTTCACCGGCAAGTTCTCACAGCAATCACCAGCAAAACCGCAAACGAACCTTTGTTTTTTTGTTCACCTTTTTTTCCTTTCGATTTTCTTATTTTTCCTCGTCTTGTCTCTCTTCTTAATTCAGGTGCAGCATGGAAATCTGCTTAACGTAACTAAATCAGATGATCTTCACGAAAATTGATTCGAACAACCAATTAGTCATGGATCAAATTAAATTTGGTGCTGAGGCAGTGTGAGAGAAAATGGGACCCTAAATAAAAAGTACGCCGACACAGGAAAACAGAACAAAAAAAACAACAAAACCCAAACATTAACGAAACAAAAATGGAACTACTGGAGTGAATAAACAGAAAACAAAAACGTACAGGAGAAGAAATCTTCCGATCGATCGAGCTTATGCTATTCCGGTGTCTTCTCCTTACCATTGTCACGCTGATTTTTAACAGTTTTTTTTTCTGTTTATTCACTCCAGTAGTTCGCATGACAGATGCTTCTGGTAGGTTGTAGTCGGCCAGTAGCTTCGGTTCTTTGTACAACTGGAACCAATACGGGCGGTGTTAAACGCAGCATGGATTAACGGAAAACAAACAGTAATGTTACTGTAGTGACAGGAATATTTCCATAGGTAATGTAGCGCATGAAAACTCGCCGCTTTCTCGCGCTCCCCGCGCTTCGGTCCACCGGGCTTCACTGTTGATTTATATAAATACCCGTCAGGCGTGTCGAGCTTGCCAGTCAGAGACTGGTCCACTTTGCAACGAAACGAGGCTTTGTTTATCGTTTTGTTTCTTGCATCCTTCTGTGTCGTTCACGGTCGTCGGTACGATGTGTCATTTGTTTACATTAATTTATAAGAAAAAAAAAACGTGTAAAGTGTGAAGAATCTTTATTATTTACTTTAAATTCATAAATAGCATAAGCAATTTATGGGAAAACATCAAGAATCTGTTCTTGATTTCGATGACTCATAGCTGCACACATAACGATCGGCCCACACGCACCGGATATTACCTGGATCTCGTTAACTGCATCCGCCAACCACCTTCGATCATTTCGCCTATGAGCATGTCGCATGTCGCGATCTCCTACACACAAAATTGTTTCCCTTGAGTGTGTGTGTGTGTGTGTTTTTTTTTTTTTTGTTTTACCGGCGCCTGCGTGTATGGTGGCCGTCGCAGACACATGATCCACGCTCCGACCCGGAAAAAAGGTAGGCCAAAGTTACACGACCTGCAGTGACATCTCATGAACCCATCAGCGCCTCTACGAAGAAGACCAGCCGACGCAAGACGACTGTCTGTGCTTGCACACCTCCGCATAAATTATGGGCGTTTGCTAGCTGACGAACCGGAATCGTTTGCTACAATTATTATTAAGAA